>CAEFZY010038794.1:0-25804 GCA_903066815.1 Brachyrhaphis roseni
CACTGTTTGGAAAGAAAAGCTAAGGTATATTACTAAAACTTTGAAAACTCTTTCTGTGTACCGTCTGTATGTAGGCATGTGCGGCTTATAGACAGGTGCGGCTTATGTGTGTACAAAATGGTTTTTCCTTTGGAAATGTACTGGATGCGGCTTATAATCGGGTGCGTTCTATAGTCCGGAAAATACGGTAATTAGTTAGTTACAAACATATTCTTTCAGTGAAGCTGAATTCATTCAGCATTTCACCAACTTTTCAGAAAAAAAAAGTTTTTCATGAGTGAATCTGAGGAATGTCATGAAACGCCTGAATGAATTCGGGTTCGTTAGCAGAACCGGCGGCTACGGATCGGCGTGTTGGAGTCTGACTCACCAGAGAGGGGAAAAAGGCGTGCGCCATGGTGAGTTTCTCTACCTTGTCTCGGAGGGAAACGGTTCCGTGCGACCCAGCTGGCAGGAAGAAGTTCTGCACCTTCAGCTGGCCCAGGTTGGCCACGATCACCCGGGGCGACTGCGAGCTTTCGGGGATGATCAGAACCGGAGCGCCGGCGTCGATGTCCAGCAGAACCCTGGATGCCCTCTGAGGCTGATCGCGCACCTTCAGGGAGAGGACAGAGCCATTTACCTCAGTTACCATGGAAACGGGGTTGGACCTGGGACTCCCCCCACTCACACATCCAACATCCAGTACAGAAGCTTACATTTCAATTTTAACGTGAAATGACTGACGGTTTTTACATTTTCTTAATCTATACGCAGTTTTAGCTTTTTATACTTTGACCTTTTTTAATTCTGCACCTAAAAATTAATTATTGTATTTTGTATTATGTATGCATTGATTAGGTAATGAATACTCAACAGATGATACTGCTAATCAACCAGCGGTGGTAGATTAGCTCATTTAAACACCTGCTCTGCTGATGATCTGTCAGAGTTGGTGTGTGAATTTCATTTTTTAATTTTTAACTGAACTGAAACTCACTGAAGTCCACAGCACATCTACATGTTAAGGTTGTCATAGTCAAGCTAGCATAACTGAACAACTTTCCTCTCTCTTGCTATTTTGTTCTTAATTAAAACTTTTTTCCTGACCTTGTCGTCTAGTTCTCGTAGTTTTGACAATTAGCAAAGCACTGCATCCCTTTTTCTTTTATGAATCACGGATCCATTTCAGATTTAGTGCGTAATGTTGACAACCTGACAGCTAAAATCGATGCTAGTCATCGTCACTGACTCCTCCAGCATGGAGACAGGGGCGGATTCTCGCGCTGGACGTCACGCTGCAACAGGTCTATATATTATTTTGGCCCCAACTGCCTGCTTCATTGACTCTGTGTGACACATACATTTGAACTGGCAATGAGTAAATTCAGCGATTTTGACTATAATTATGTTGATATTACCAATAAAAAACCTAATTTCTATTCATAATTCCTCATCTTTAGCATCTATTTTACTTATCAGGATTACAGGTGAGCCTCCCCTGACCGCACATCCCAGGTGGGCCTGGTGGTTTGGACTCACCGCCTGGCCCTCCATGGCCGCCCTCTGTCTGCCCAGGACGTCCTGCAGCTGGGTGAAATGCTGGATGAAGGCTACCACCTCGGCTTGGAAGCGCTGCGTGTGAACGTACTGAACAGACGCCATCTGCAGCGACACCTTGATGTCACACTCGCGCTGCAGGTCCGGATCCGGCTGGCCGTACCTTCAGGCGTCAGAACGAAGGAGAAATTAGGTGGGAAACGGTTCCAGCAGAGGCAGTCGTAATGAGACTGTCTGTACCTGAGGATGTTGAAAACCAGCGCCTCCCCTCCCTGTGTGGTGAAGCGCTCTCTGTAGAAGTCGCCATGCGGGGTCAGGTCACTCAGGGACAGACTTCCCAAACTGCCGTGTATCCTCAAGTCGCCGTCTGCAGTCAGAAATTAAAGCTGTCAGTGAAGGTTTGGCTGCAGGAAGCTGATGTGAATGGTTCCTAAACGTACCGCGCGTATCAAGATGAGCGGATAATTTTGACACGCTCGCTCTGGCCAGTTCATGGAGCTTCTTGTTCAGGATGAGAGTCAAAGAATGAACCTGGAAAAAGGACAGACGGGTCAACAATGGCACCACTTCACTACAAAGATGCTGCAAAACCGATCAATAAAGCAGCATTTACAAAGTTCAATGAACTATTTGAACATTTTATCAGAGCAGAAGAGGACAGCAGCTGTGGTTGAGGTAGAGAAGATCGGCTTCACATAAAAGTATCGGCTCATCACCCAAAATTAAGAAAATCGGTGTCGATAAATCAGTGCTTCAAAATCATCTAATCTCATGTTAGTGTTTGTGTTACCAGGTGCCAAAATGTGAAAAACTTCAGGAGAGCTGGATCAGCTGACCAACCTTGAGGTCCAGCTTGGTGTTGACCGCCGGTGCCTTCGCTTTCTCCTCTTTCTCTTCCTCCTCGCCGCCGTCCGGCTCGTACAGCGGATGCCCGGCCACCGGCTGGGTGGTGGCGGCCGCCGACTTCACCGCGTGGTTGTTGGCCGTGGAGCCGATGCCGAAGAAGTCCAGGATGACGACCCAGGTCTGGAGCGTGATCAGGATGTCCAGGCAGTTGAAGTCCACGTCCACACTGCGGCCGACGCCGCCGTAGCGCGTCCTGAACTCCGGGTGGCCGGCCTCCACCAACAGCACGTTGATATGAACCAACGAGTCGTCGAAGTTGGAGTCGGGCTGCGGGGAACCGGCGTGCGGCGTCGGAGAGGGAGGCGGGGTGCTGGGGAACTCCGGGTCCTTCTTGGACTTGCGGACGGCGGAGGGCGTGGCGGGGTGCCTCTGGTAGGGCTGGAAGACATTCTGCGTCTCCTTGATGTAGGCGGGCAGCGAGCGCGGCATGTCCGGGGACAGAGCGTTGGAGCGTGACGGGCAGCTGCGGGACAGGTGCTCCTTGGAGCTGAAGGTGGACGGCTTGGGGGCGCCGTGGGACTTCATCAGGTGCTTGTACTTGGAGTCGGGGTTTGGGTCCAGCAGGTCCTCCATCAGCAGAGCACGCAGAGCCAGCTGCACCTCCAGGAGCTGCGGGTGGTCCTTGGTGAAGTGGCCCTCCAGGTCCTGGAAGCGCACGCTGACCAGACCCTGGGAGCCCTGTGTGAGGTCGGCGCTCAGCTGGACCTGCAGCTCCGCCACCAGGAGCGTGACCTTCAGCTGGGTGAAGGTCGGTGGCTGAAGGACGGGCCGATGAGACGGCAGGGACAGCGGAGAGGACAGGGAGGAGTGAGAGAAGCTGATGGAGGGCGGGTCTCTGGCGAACAGGCCACCCTGGGGGTCTGGGAAGCCGTGGGGCCTGGAGGAGGACGGGGTGGGCGGGGGCGGCGTCGGCGGCTGGCTGGGGGTCGGCGGCTGCTCCTCAATCAGGGACAGATTGTCCAGAGTCTGGAGAACTTGCTCATACACGGGTTTACACAGACAAACCTACAATAAACACAACAACAGGGTCAGACTGTAACTGAGGAAGGACAACAACCAGCTGCCAACCACAAACTGACGACTATCAGCAACACATTCAGAAACCAAACCCGTATTCTTACACTGCAAAAACACCAAGTAACTTTGCTCTAGTTTCTACTGCAAATATATTAGCACACTTGAAATAAAACAAAACTAACTTACAAGTAAGTCTTCAGTAAGATACAGGAGATAGTTTTAAGTCAATAACTCCGTAAATCTGCAGAATGTGACTTTGATAAATACGGTTTTTACATATCTGTTAAAACTGTCCACATGTTGTGACAGTTTGTAATGAGACAGATAATCTGTGAAACATCTAGCTCCTCTGCTACGACTGCCGTCTGAAGAAACACTCCAAAAACAACCAGTCAGAGCCAGGAGGAGGGGCTTAGTGCTGTCAATCATCCTCATGTACAGAACTTACCTGAACAGGGTTGACAAATTTTCCTTGGACTCTCAGCTGACCTGTGCTTCTGAAGGGCTCGTCTGTCGTCAGCAGGATGAACTCAGAATCCTCATCGACTGGAGTTTTCTCAAAAGTGAAGTGAATAGTGGTGTCTTTCAGTATGTGGAAGGCTGACGGACAGAAAAAAAGTTAAATGTTAAATAAATGATGAATGAAACAGACAAAGGTCTGTCCCTTTGTCTGTTTGGGTTATATTCATGTGAATATAACCCAAAGGATTATTTATCCAAGCAGGTAAAGTCATACTGATTTAAATGATGAGCCCATACACACAGAGTGATATAATACAAACATTATGGTTATTTTGCTTAAAATCACTTACAGCTTCTCTGTAATTTTAATATTATGTGTGTTTATTTAAATATTACGTTAAGCCAGATATAATCAAAGAAAAGACTGGATAGTTTTTAACCTGGATAAGTGGGGAGATCAGCAACAGTCATTGCTGAAGAAGTTCACTCTTTACAGAGGGCCGAACCTAAGGATAATCATGGAAAGTTGAGTGGAAGGAAGAAGTGTGGTAGAAAAAGTTGTAAGGGGTCCACGAATGAAACACTGGGAAGCACTGAGCACCAATCTGATGGTGAAACATAAATAAAAACAATAAATATATTTGTTGTTGACCTCATACAACAACAAATATTGTTTAGCACCAAAAATAGTTTATGAATTGAGAATTGCTTATTTTGTCTCTTTATGTCTTTCGATTAAAATGCCATTAATTATTTACAAAACCTGCAATTAACTTAATTAAACATTTTAATAGCATCTCACCTTTAGTTATGATGTAAACAATTAATCCGCTTACAATAATTTGTATTTTAATGGTTTACTAGAATTTGTTCCAATCGATTAACGCCCACTTAGACCGCCTTTTAGTGCTGTAATTTGGCCTCCATCCAGCAGAGGGCACCATTTGGTCATCCATAAGTGGAGCCAGTTGACACAAAATTAAAGATGGCAACCACATTAGACCAGGAAAGAGAAACGGTACAAACAGAGTTTGGTTTAGAATGTAAAATGCAATTTATGCGTTTTTGTTTTAAAATATTAATCGTTAGCTGCTCTGAAAGGTTAATCAACTTTAAATTATCACATTAATCGGTAACTTTCATCCCTAGCTATAATCTTCTCACCTTTTCCCCGGCTGAGGGACTCGAAGAAGTCGTGGCGTGTGAACTGGGATTCATCCTTGTTGACATTTCCAGTGCGGGATGGTGAAGACGTGTCGGCTTTCTCCTCTCTGGGCGGTCTCTTCAACACCAAGTGACTGGTGTTGACTGAGTACAGTCGGATGTCCTTCACCAACACCTCCAGCCTCTCTCCCTGAGAGTCTTCGCCATTGGCAAAGTTCTGGATGGTAATGCTCCCCAGATGGCCGACCAACAGCTCGGGGTGTCCGGGTTTCCGAGGAATGGATACGACCGGCGACTCGATGCTGATGTTGAGGGTCAGCTTCACGAAGAAGGTGTCCAGGGCGGATTCAGGCTCCCCCATAGAGACGTCCTCCTCGTGGTCAAACGAACACCCCCAGCTCTGGCCGGAAGTATGGGTTCTCCGTGATGGCGTCTCAAAGAGCGAAACCCTGCCGCTGTACTCCGCCGTCTTGGAGGCGAGAACCGTCGACACGGTCGTGGCGGCGTTTTTCAACACGGAGCGGAAACTGTCCTCCAGTTCATTGGCTGACAGTGTGAGGTGACGCAGGAACCTGGCCGAGTGGTTGTAGTGCAGAGACGCCATTTGTAGCTTCAAAGAACACTCTCCCTTAGATTTCTCCTTCAACTGAAAGTTCAGAGCATCTGTTGGAGACTCTTGGTTGTCGGGCAGAAACGTTAAACCTTTGGGACTCGAGGAGCTGTCCTCAGCACTCCCAATGCTGACCACAAACTGGTTTCGACCTGCCTCTTGGGTTAAATCCACCAGCTGCAAGGATCCCAGGGAACCGCTGACGTCCAGACGGCTTCCCAGGGAAACGTTGACCTTGGTGCCAGAGATGCTGGCAGTGGCGATCTTCAGGCCTTTCTTCTCGACTGCCAGGGCGGTGCCGGAGGAGACAGTCCGCAGGAGCAGCAGGTTAAGGCGGTGGATCTCCACGGTTAGCTCCTTGTTCTGGTCGTACGTTGCCTGATAGGCCTGGTCTTCTTCCTCACTGGACAGCGGCGTTGGACACTCCTGGGTGGATGATGCATTCTCCTCTTTGGGGAAAGACTTTTGGAGGAACTTGAGCAGCTCTCCCATGGTCTCAGGGTTGAGAATGATGTCCAGGTTGTTGACCTGAATGCTGGTGACCTGGAGGGAGTTGTTGAGGTTCATGGAGGGACAGTCTGAGCTCACAAACTGGTACTCGAGCCTAATGAGGGCGTCCTGGTCTTTCAGGAAGGAACTAAATGGAGACAGATCAGAGAATGACCCAGAATGGACTCCAGGATGCTCAGCGGTCCGATTGTCACACAAAGTGGGGGAAGACGGCTGGCTTTCCCTGAGGCTACCAGTGGGAACGTCAAAGCTTAGATGCTTATGAGACGCAACAAGCAGGTCGAAGTCGGAACCGTACGTCTGCAGCGTGTCGACCAGGAGAAATCCGTGAACTGTCAGAGCGACTTCTACGTCATAAGGTCGCTTGACAAAATTAGCATTAGTGCCAAACACTTTAAAAACAGAAATATAGCGGCCGTTGCTCTCCACACCGAGCTGCATGTAGTTGATGTTGAACTCAGCCAACAGCAGGCGGGATTCCACCAGCACTTCCCGTGTGTGCTGCTCTAAGGTCATCACGCTCTGCGTCAGGTTCTTGGCAGAATCTTGCAGTTTCCACGAACTGTCCTCTCTGTGGAAGATCTTGTCCCGGCGAAGCGTGGGAGGATCACGGGACGCTACGCTCTGATCTTTCCCCTGGCCGCTGTCGTCTCTGGCTGGCCTGTTAAGCCGCGCCAGACAAGTCCTGATGGCGGTCATCTTCTCAAGGTTAATGTGCACCTTTAGATCCGGCAGCGTTCCCGACAGCACCGCGCCGGGCAGCTGAGGGTCCGAAGTGTAGCGCAGCCGCTGCTCAAGCTGCAGCAAAACGTTAAACTTCTCCACAACGTGGGTTGGTCCCACTTCGCTGTCCTGAAGGTGCTTCCAGCTGTCCTTGTAGCGCCCAACCATAATCTGCAGGTCCTTGAACGAAAGGCAGTACTTCTCATAGAGCTTTTTGCAGTAGGCCTTCGCAGCCTCTGGAGAACTGAGGCTGGGAGGTTCTGGGTTTTTAAACAGCGTTTTTAAAGGCACTTCAGTTGGAAGCGGAGACTCGGGCGGGGTGGCCAGAGGAGTTTGGTACTCCTCGTCACTCAGGACTTCTTGCTGAGGTTGGTCAGCTGTAGAGCTGACGACACTGTCATCTTCAGAGAGGGGAACAAATATCAGCAGTTACAGGGTGATTTAAATCCCATCAGATGAAAAGAGAAGATAACTGTTGGATGCTTCACCTTGAGAGTTGGTCAGAAGGATCCTGCCTAAGTCCACCACAACGAGCATCGGGTCTTCTGACTGGAAGTCATCGGGGAAAACCACCTGAGGCGCGCAAATATCCAGCTTCATTGTCCAGCGCTTGCTGTTTTCCTGCAAAAGCAAAAACATGTCAGTAGATTTGAAGTTTATATCTGTTTCATGTGACATTCCAGCAACTTTTCTTTACAATGAACTCTCCAATGAGCAGCTGATCAAGGGTTTGTCGAATCTCTGCCTTGGTTTGCTTCTTCAGCTTGTCATACTGCCTCCTTGCAGCTTCGGTCATCCTTAGCTCCAGCTCAGACTGGTAGCCAAAGCCTGGAGGAAAAAAATGCAACATTTAACAAATATCAGTTGTTACCTAGATCCTCAATGACTTGCATCTAATTTCAAACAAATAAAAACGTTTTTTATGCAGTCGTTGCTGCTGAATGCTTCTCTGAATGTTGAAAAATTTCACAAAAGTGGGCGGAGCCAAGAGACACTGAGGGGCGTGGCCAAGTGTGGGGATGACCGGAGTGGGAAAGGGAGGCTGCAGCCACAAGGAAAGATGCGCTGTTGCCAACTTGAGACTTTGTTGCTTTTTTCCGGCTATAGAGGGACTTTTTTCAAAAAAAGTGACTTTTTCTGTGTTTTTGGAGACATGCATGGCACCGATTTATCTTGTCTTCATGTGTAAAACCATGAAACTTAAAGAAGGTGTGTTTTCTTTTTCAGATGACTTTGGGAAAGTTTTCACACTCGATACTTACCTGAAGTGTGAACTCTTCCTTTATAGAAGAATTCAGTCACTTTTTTCATGGCTTGTGGATTGTAGATGATGTTTAATGGACTGGTGTTCACTTCCAGCCTCCTCTCAAATTTGGACCTCACAGGGTTGCGCTCGTATATCATCTCGAACACTGGAGAAGTCCACTCAGCATCGCACTCTGTTAACACAACGTGTGTACAGATTGCTTTGAAAGCAAGTCCTTAAACTTACTGACAGAGACATCCAGAATATTACTGAAACTGAATAAAATAAATAAATCCTCACCAGCAGCAGCGCTGTGCTGACTCATGGACTGACTAAGGGCAACAACAACTTTGTCCTGCAACAAGTGGACATTGTTAGACCCACAGAGATAATAAAGCCAGCATTATTAAGGTGCAGTTGATGAAGAGATGCATGTGGATTACCATTTTGGGCGAAACCAGGAAGGGGAACATGGTGCCCTGAGTGGTCAGGTCTCTGAGGAACAGACTGCCCAGCTTAACGGCCAGTAAGGACGACTCCGAGCGAGGAAGAGATTCCACGATCACCTTCACTCCTGAGTAAAGCACCACAAATACAGTGTAATTACACCGTAATATAGCTGTATTACAGTGCTGTAATTACCATTTAATTACACTGTAATTAAACGGTAATTATTTGCTGTGTACAAATAATGAATAAAATAACCCTTAATTTAGTGATAGAATATTTGCTGAATCACATATTTTGCTCTACATAAATAGAAATAATAAACATGCTTGAAAGACAATCCACATTCAAAAAGATTTATTTCCATTATGGTAAAAATTGATAAACTGGAGCAAGAAAGGAAAGTATTACAACCAGATCTTGCAATTGAGTATTTTTTAAACTAATTTTATAAGAAATGTATCAGTGTTGGGGACCGCTAACCTAAAAGTTAATTCTGCTAACGCTAAGCGCTATACTATCTTGGTATTTAGCAGAAGCTAATGCTAAACCTTGTTGATAGCCACCAGTTTGTTACTGCAGCCCTTCATGTACGGTTTACGATTCAGAAAGTGATTTTCAGGTACAGATTTTTCAGTTTTCTAGATGCTGAGTTTTGCTAGCGCCACAAAATACAAACTATGCTTCTAAAGAGGAATCTATTACATTTCTGACGCACAAAGCAAATTAGAACATTATTTTTATAAAAAATGTTTATCTCAAAATAAATTTGCTTAGTTTCCTTCAGTCACATTCAGTTTCCACATCAAAACCAGATAAAGTTATTGGTTTTGATGTGGGCCACTACTTTTGATCATTTGTTAACTTCCTCGAGGTAAAAAAAAAAAAAAAAAATCAGTTGCCAACTTTCAAGTTGTTTGGTGTAATGAGTAAATTATGTTTAAAAGTAACCAAATAGTGATAGTTATTTTTATTCAAAAGGAAAAATAAACTCAAGTTTCTATGTTTGTACCTGAGAACTCCAGTTGGAGGACTCCACTCTCGTGCATCGAGTTCGCTCTCCTTTCCTCGTGAAAAAGAGTGACTCCGCCCTTCTCCAAAAAGAACTCCAGTCGAGCAAACATGTAATCTCGTCTAGTGAAGGTGTTCAGAGTGTGGGAGTCCTCCAGTGGGTCGAACAAATCCCCTGTCTCTGCTGGAGAAGAATCAGAAGAATTAAAGATAACACCGTAGCACAAAGCAGATCACTCTTCCACAGCTGCATGGGTAACAGATGAGCGCCGAGCCTCTTTCAGTCCGCAGCCTGTTGCTAACCTAGAATGTCCCAGGATGATGGACTTGGCAGGAGTTCTTCAGGTGTGTCCAGATCCTGCGTGTTTCCAGACCAGCCGCCCCAACCAGGGAACCAAGAGTGCAGGTACTGAATCATTCTGTAGCTTCCACTTTTAGGAATGGATGTGGCAGGCGGAGCAGGTTGGGGGCTGCCGCTAGGCTCCCGAATGCTCTGCAAAAGACACAGAGTGGAAAAAATAAAATCTGTTAAAATAAAGTCTGGGAAGTTACATGTAACACACAGATTAGAAAATATTAGCTTCAAAGGGCTAAACAGAAGTTGTATCATCTTTTTCTACCACACTTTTTCCTTCCACTCAACTTTCTATCAGCATAGTTGGACACAAAACTGAAAGTCCAGCTTCTTTAACTTTAATGACCTCAATAAATGGCTGAAATACATCACTCTGTGATTAAGGATCTATAAATGGAAGTAATTTTATTGGAATTACCGAATTTACTTTTTGATAATATTTCAATTTACTGATATGCACTTCTATATTTGCAAACCCTCTACGATCATCTAAACTTACATCTGCCAACTCTTCCTGCAATCGAAACCTGTCATGGACAACTTCTCTGAGAATCTGCAGCTCCTCCAGCGTCTGCTCCTCTTCAACTCGTTGAAGTTCAGCCTGAAACACAAAAAAACAGAAGAAACTCGTCAAAACTAAAAACTGTTTAGAATGGTTCAACAAAACATTTTAAAACACAAACATTCACTGTACTTTGGAATTCCAAAAGAATTTTGGTAATTTGACGGGGTGTGAATAGGCCTGAGATGACGCCTGACAAGAACATGAAAGAGTCTTTATGAATGTCTGTGACTCTTGTCATAAAGTGTCATTCGATAAATAATACTTTTAATGCAAAGTTGCATTGAAAGTCCATTAAAAGTGCCAACTTTGCATTAAAGTGTCTTATTTAATGCCAACAATAACACATGGAGCTCCCCAGGGATCCTCCAACCCCTCAGGTAATAAAGCGTCAATAAGTTTATTTTTGTAGCATAAGGCAGTTCAAAGAGCTTTACATCATAAACAGACAAAATAAAATGTTATAAAAACAACATACAGTCACGATTTGAGAAACCAGTAAAAATGTTACATTTTGTCGAGTGTAAAACATGAGAAAATACTGAAAGGAGAAAAATTTGAACTTTTAATGACTCATTTATAAATCTAATTTTTTAATTTACCACACTTAACACAAGTTTGACTAAAACATTAGTCAGATGTTTTTAGCCATCTAACTAATTAGTGCATTATGAAAATTCGCTGATTTTAATGATGAAATTTACCAACTGGTCACATTTAAGGAATCAGTAATGATCAAATATGCTTCAGGTGTAAAAAATTGATCCGCTATAAAAATTAAAATATATTTTCTTAAAACTTCTGTTGGTAAAATTAACAAAATGTGTTTTCATGACAACATAATATTAGGTTTCTTTGTTTTGCAGACTGAGTGAAATGTTTACTGCATTATGCCCTGGATGTGCGGTTATACCTCGTCCTCTGGACTCAGGGAGGCGGCTTTAAGCCGTCTGAAGTAGAGGCCGGTGTAGGTCTGCGCGTCCCGGGCGCGCTGCAGGGCAAACGCCCAGCTGCCTCGCCGCCGCTGCTCCCTGATGTCGCTCAGGTTGGCCTGAATGGCAAACAGCCACCATATGCGGCCGCTGGGGAGAAAACAACGAGGAAATTCAGTCAGAAATCAGTAAAATGACAAAGGAAATTAGAACCAGGAAAAATAAAAACCCTGAAGTCGCATTGATTAATGCAACAGTGTCTTCATAAAAAAGAAGAAAAAAATCCATCGTCCAGCTGCAGTTGATCCAGAACGCTGCTGCTGAAGTTCTGACTAAAACCAGGAAGATAGAGACACCATCCGGTTCTACAGTCCTTCACTGAGAGAATAGACTTTAAACTACTGCTGGTAGTTTATAAATCACTGAACGGATTAAAGATCTGCTGTAGTTGGATCAACCTTCTAGGTCTTCTGATTCTGGTCAGCTCTGCAGAACCAGAACCAAACATGAAGAAGCAGCATTCAGCTTTTATGCACCATAAATCTGGAACAAAAACTGTAAAACAGCAGAAACACTGAGTTCCTTTAAATCTAGACTAAAACCAAGCTGGTTAGAACTGCTTTGAAACATTTTAACTGAAACATTGACCAACAGTTCGATGTGTAATGACGACACTTGTAAAAATGTAATATTTCAATTGTTGATTTTTGTGTTTTTATGATTTAAAACACTTTGAACCACCTTGCTGCTGAAATGTGCTATACAAATAAACTTGATTGGTGATTGATTGGTTGATTAAAGACAGCACTTACTTCCCAGAAATCGGAACTTTGGGTCTCCATGTTCTGTACAGCATCCCTCTCTCTCTGCGCTCCACTTCTTTAAGGAAAGCCATTATCTGCTGGTACTGAATCTGTAAAAAAATATCAAGAAAACACAATAAAAATGCTTTCAGAGAACAGAAACATTCAGATATCATCCAGAAAGAAACGGGCTGTTTTTTCTGCTGAACCTGGGAGAGACGTAAAGACATGGGCTCCAGCTGGACCTGGCCCTCGATCCGAGGGATGTTTCGGGTCCTCAGCGGCTCCCTGGAGGTGTTTCTCCTGAGCAGCACAGAGGCACGCACTGGCTCAAAGATGTACTGGTGCTGGCGACTCTGCATGCACTGAGTCATTGCATCCTGCCGGGATGGAAAACAGTCAGAGAATCACAAGGCGCCATTACTGAGGTCTTCTTACTGCTGGATTTCAACAAAAAGAGCAAAATGTCTGTTTCACACTTTACAGAAGAAAGTCTTTCATCCACATGAAGATGCTCAAACATCTTTGTGTCTGTGTTGTTTAGCTGAGTTAGGAATCATTTGCAAATGAGTCCCAGAATTATCACAGGCCTTTAGCCTGCAGCAGAAACTCAGGATGCAGTAAAAATGTTGCGCATTAAAGGCGGAGAGGGTGGGACACACCATGATCTTTGCACCGGTTCAAAGAGCCAGACAGGCGTATAAATCAATAAAACTAAATGTGTAACCAACCTGGATCTGGCTTGCAGGCAGCTTTCCCAGCATCTCACACTTTGTGTCCCAGTAAACGCTGAAGTCTTCAATCTCCAGCTGCTTTTGTTTGAAAGGCTTATGGATCTGAGACCAAAACAAAACCTTATTTAACACCAAGGACTTTAAACAGTTAACCTAATCATCCTCAAATCTCTGCAAACTGTAGTTAAAACCACAAAATTTAGCTTCCAGTTGGATGTGTGAATATGATATGGACCGTAAATAGTAAACGACTTAATAACATAAAAGTTCTGTGTCACTAAGGTTTCGCGTTAGCTTCCAGTAAATATCATGTTTTCATTACATGGTATTTAGCTTCCAGTAAATATCATGTTTTCATTACATGGTATTTAGCTTCCAGTAAATATCATGCTTTCATAGTATTTTAGCGTTAACTTCCACTAAATACCATGTTGGTGTAGCGCGTTAGCGTCATTATGATTGGAGCTTCAGAGTTAGCCGCCACCACTGCTCTTTACCCATCTCTAAACTTTTTGTGCATTTTTTTTAAACCTAAAAAGATTCAAACCTATTAAAAATAAAAACATTATATTTACAGTAACTTTACTCTGTAGTTAAAAACTGATAAAAGGGCAGAAGAGGCTAATCACAAGTTCATTTGTTTTCATGGACATAATTGTTCATTTATTTGAAGTGCTTGCCTGTCCTAAGGATGAACGCTTACCAACTCTTTCGAGGGATTATGAGCCGAAACGCTGTTGATGCAAACTCCAAAAGAAAAGGCTTTCTCCGGGATGGAAAAGTCATCCTCAAACCTCAGGTGAACATTTTGGATCTTCAGCTGAACACAAAAGGCAGAAAGAAAACAAGCATTGTTCATCAATAATACTAGTTTATAATGCATGATATGATAAGTGGTATAGTATATTCCACATGTATCATGTGACTCACTTCAATGTTTTCAACAATCCTGGTGACGGCCGAGG
Organism: Brachyrhaphis roseni; assembly: GCA_903066815.1. Taxonomy (NCBI): domain Eukaryota; kingdom Metazoa; phylum Chordata; class Actinopteri; order Cyprinodontiformes; family Poeciliidae; genus Brachyrhaphis; species Brachyrhaphis roseni. Next base: position 13,987 of record CAEFZY010038794.1, read on the forward strand.
CGGTGAAAGAATACCAGTACGACTCTCCTCTCTCTTCACATTCACTCTGCAGGAGCCACACAGACATGATAACATAAAATGTCAACAATAATCAACACTGACATACATACAGAATTTGTAGTTTTCCTCAAGAAGAGACAGAAACCTGTAAAAAAAAAGGAAGAACCAAAAATTTAACTAACTTTGAATTTATCTTCAAAAGTTTTGAGGAGGTACTTTTTGCGTTCCCTCGCTTCCTCGTTTTCCTTCTCCACGTCAAACTCCTGCGGCTGAGTGGGGCCGATGATGAGGTTGAGCTGGGACATGGAGATGACCCACGGGTCACCGTAAAGCCGGTAGAACGGGATCTGCAGAGTGATCTTCCCAATAAATCCTGGGAAAGCACAACATTTTTAATACATCATAACACAAAATGATGAGTTTAGATGTGTAAAAGTAAAACAATGCACAATTTTATTATTTTTAAACTTTAGCATCAGAAAAACATGGCAGCTAAACTTCAATTATTGTGTCATTAAAAAAAATGTGAATCTCACAGGATCTTGCTGTCTCTAGTCTTGACTTTGAGCTGCTTCTCCTCAATAAATCCTCATCTCGTTCCCTAAAGACTCTTTATTTCTAGTTTCACAGTTCCCTGGTGATCCAGGGTTTGTTATTTGGTCTTTTTCTTTCTCACCTGTTTTGACTTCAAATGGCAGGTCAAACTCTCGGAGGGCATCTTTCCTCAGTGGCAGGTTTTCCAGTTCCACTGCACCTGAGGACATAAATGAAAGAGAAATAAAAATCCCTTCTAACACCTTAAATTCCAATTCTTGTTGTGTCACAGGATTTCCTTCCATCCTGCTGAGGCAGAATATGCAGGTCTCAATAATAAAACATTTATTACCTCTAAGAAGCTCAATGGAGAGCTGATCTGTGTTCAGATTGCTGACATATTTTCCTAGGTAAGTGTTTAGCACCCAGGCTACGAGCCTCTCCAACATCCTGATGGCTCAGGGATGATGAAGAAGAAGATGATGGTGATGCAGGAGCTGGAGTAATTCTGGTGGGGGATGATGGTGGCGGTCGCTCGCCTCACAGAGGAGGCATCAGCTGTCTGACAAACACAATGACAGAAATCTCACAGCAACGGGAATGTTTAACTACTGTCACCCATGATTCATATTTAAATTAGATATTTCTATAGCTACAAAGAAACAATAGTTATTAGCTTTTATTAGCTCCAAAACATTCAACTCTCTAACTACATTCAAACGTGACGGCCTATTCAAAGTTCTGCTAAAGAACTCAACTTTTCCAAATTTATTAACAACACAATCAAATTATTTGAGCTTATAGATGTGTAAATCTTGGACTTAAAAACTGATGTTTATAGATGCTCTCTATCCCATCTGATTGATCTTAAGCTATTTATCAAAGAATAACCAGCAAACAAATTCACGTTTTATATGTGCAGAGCTGCTGGAGGCAGAGGAAGTATTAACAAGGTCAGTTTAAATACTAAACCATGCCAGACTTTACATTTTTATTTGTAAAGATAAAATAAAACATTCTGTCGAGTTCATAATTCTAGACTACAATGCATTAGGAAACTGCAGTAAAACACATTAAAGTTTGTAGTTGTAACCTGATTGAAAGTGAAAAAGCTCAAGGTGTGAATACTTTTGCAAAACCACGGATATCCATTATAACAGTGAAACATGTCAGCAACTTTTGATCATTAGCAGCCATAATGCAAATAATGATATGAGGTAAATAAAATGTTCAATCGAGGCTCATTTTTAGTTGCAAATCTCTTGAGACTTTCCTCTGGAAAATGACCGTCACCATGACAACTGCTCCCCTGTATTTAGTTTCAAGGTTATTAAAATCTTGACTTACCGCGAACGACGACACTTGTTCTATCGAGCCAGCTCCATGGCGTCCATGTTTGGGACACACAAGTGAGGGTTGTTTGTGCTGTCTTATCAGGACGGGATTGAAGAGACAGTTAGCTGTTATTCAGCTGCATAGCACCAACTTCCACCAACAGCACAACGTACATTAGCACAATGCGGACCAACAGGCTGTAGCATGAGCTTAAATAGCAAATATAACAGCCAGAAAACAACCCAGCCTGGCTGTGCTCCTGGAAAGGACAGAAGGTTGTGGATCCAGTTAGCTAGCGACTTGGCTAAAGTTAGCATGCATGTTGGGGGCTTTAAGGCCAAAACAATCCGCTTTTAATGAGTGAAAGTCTGAGGAATTATCAGCAAAATGGCTTCTTCTCAGGTACTCAGAAGAAAAAACTGCCGACAGCACTGTTTTAAACTTCAGACAGGTCTGTCACACCAACGAAAGTATCGACATCTCCGAACACCGTTCAACTATCAACGCTGGCTTCCGGTCACGTGATGAAAACAAGACGGCCCACTGGTGCTGCTTTCAATGACAACAGGGAAACAAGAACTAGATAAAAGGTTCTCATGTCGTAACAAGTAAACATGAAAAACACAAAAAAATTAACAACAACAACAACAACAACAACAATAATAATAATAATAATAATAATAATAATAATAATAATAATAATAATAATAGAAAGCGGTGTTTATCTTTTTTAGCTAATATTGTTTTGAGGTGACAACTGTGAAGATTTAACTGCAAGCTAATTTGCATAATTAAACATAAAGAAAAGTTCAGTTTCATGTATCTATAAATGTGTAGGCATTTATTCATTGATTTATAAATTTGTAGGTATTTGTTTATTCATAAATTTTTCCTTAAAGTAAAACAACAAACTAAACATCCTCCAAGAAAACCAAATGCATTTTTTTTCCACGTCTCCTGTGAAAAAACGAGGGAAATTTAAGTTTTCACTTGTGCTCGTATTTAAATAATGTGTCACGTAGAAAGGGCAGTGAGAAACTAAACTCAAACAAAATTTGATTTGGATTTCTCTTTTATCTTTATTTATCACATGAACCAATAAGAAGGTTGGTGCATTGGTCATATATTTGTACGTTTCTGTGTAATTTTGTATTTTTATTTCACACTTTGTACTCATATTTGTGTTATTCAACTGTTTATGTATCATTCACCTGTCCCAGTTAAGTGGTGTGAAGGCTTGGAGGACATTTACTTACATTTATCGCTGCTGTTCATCCCTTTATGGTCCCAGTCTACATCCTCTGATGGCTAATGGTTCCTGTCACAAAGCTGAAATAATCTCAGCTTAAAAATAACTCCACTGTATTCCAATAGTTTCCAGTCACTAGTTTCCAGTCACTAGTTATCAATAAACCTCCACTGAGATGCTTTATTTACATACATCAATTTTTTTCCCCCATTTACACAATTTGTTCACCTTTGATATGAAGAAAAATACAACTTTGAAAGTGTTTATTTTCCTTTATTTTGTCTTTTCTTTGTTTTTTTTTACAAAATAAAACCAGTATTACAAACACTTAAAATCAATTCCTCATTCACAGGAGTGCCATCAGATGTACATTTATACAATATAAGAAAAAGAAGAAGAAGAAAGGTACAAGTGAGGTCACAGTGATAGGATCGTTTGGCTTCTGGTGACACCATGTGGTCTATCATCCACGTGCTTCGGACCAAAACGGTCCTGGAAAAAATATTCTGCCAAAAAGTAAAACTGTGCTGTAAAGGGAGCAGCTAAGGCCTTAAGCTTTAATACAACGTTGTTGATTTCACAAAGAAAGCAACTGCTGTATTGTATCTGTTATTCTAAAAACCATCCGATTATTTCTGTTTTATTTAAGTGGATGTTTCTCAGGGCTTAATAAAAATTATGTGGGAATGCCTTTCCAGAGAGTGAGGCAGAGGTGGATATTTTAAAAAAGAGCTTAATGTAGAGGAGAAAAGACAGCTGAAGAAAATCAACTTAATAAAAACAATGGCTTAAGTGAAATCTGGTCAAAATACTTGTGTAAAAATAACAACTAGCTCTTAAGTTGCAGCTTTTTTTAAAAATTTTTTTACGTTTTTTGCCACAAAGAAAAAACAACCCAAAAGCACATAGACAGGATATATTTCTTAACCTTAAATTAAAGAAAAGGATATATTTAAAGGATATATGTAAAATGTTGGTGTACATCGAAATAATCGAGCTCAGTATAATTAGCATAATTCAGTGTAATATAATAAAATCCCCACTTTATTTTTAAAAAAGTGGTTTCTGAGCTGCAGTGGACAGCGATCCGCTGCCTGGCTGCACCTCTGAAGCAACGATAAAAAAATTCTGTTCACCAAAACCAATCCTAACCCTGTTACTGCACTTACTCTTTACTCAACTGAAAAGTGTACTAAACAACTAAATAAATTAGTGCTTTAGAATTAATGTGGAAAAGCTTAATTTAGGGGAAGCTAAGTGTGCTAAATGTTTTCAAAGTTAGCAAAAATGCAGAAGAGATAAATGAAAAATTAGCGAAACGTTCCCTGATGATATTAAATGACACAAAGTGTAATATTTGATCAAATAAAAACATGGCCAAATAAAAACCAGAACATATTTTTGAAAAACAGTTTTAGAGGTCGGTCGCCTCTTGTACGTTCCTCTTTGTGTCCACTTGAATGTCTCACAGTCTCTGAGAAAGCACGTAAACAATAATAAAGAAATTATAATGAAAATGGAAATTTCTGTCGTGTTTTTACTGTGCTTTCATCATCAGAACATGTTGAGCTTGTTTACTGCAAATCTGGAATCAAACAAAGAAAGAATCAGGATTTTTCTGCTATAAGTAAATACGGATAAACATGAACCAGCAAACACACACACACACCCCCGAAAGCACTCTCCACCCAACACACGCACACAAGAGATGACTTTCTCTACATATGCAGAAGCCAAATTTAAGTGAGGTGGTTTCTGTTTTTATGTCTGTGAAGGATCCAGGTCCACAAAGACGACACGTTTCAGGTTAGAATAACATTAGTTTGACAATAATTAAAAAAAGAAGAAGAAAAACAGCTAAAATAAATGTAAATATCAAATCTGTGTCCATTCCATCCAGGCTAATGATTATTTTCTTCAACGCATGTAATAAACTAAAGGAGTGCAGAAATGCAATAATGACAAAAAGATTAAAAACCTGCATTTCTATGATAGACTTTGAAGAACTACAACTAACAGACAAAAGTAAAAAGTGGAACCACACAAAAACACAGATTGAAAGATCTAGATTTCACAACAAAAACACGTCCTATTAAAATACATCAGTCTGTGTGAAGGGGAGCATCTATTACCCCAGGAGTGTGTACAGAGTAAATGTGTGTACAGTACAGTAGAGTGAGTTTGTGCGCATCTGTGTAACATACATATAGGGACCTTGTTTCTGACACACACAATGTTGTATGAGAAAATACTTTTTCAGAAAAGTATTTTTAAAGTAAAAAGTTAAAAACATCTGAAATCTGCTTGGAGATGTTCAAAATAAGAGCTCTGGAAGAACGTTCCCTAACAGTTTGCTCAGGTAGAACCGCAGAGAACTTGCTGCGTCCTTAACATATAGATCATCTTCAAACAGAGACATGCACCCAGAAGTTATTATACAAGGAAAACAATTAGATTTAAAAACTGATGACTTCAGGTCAGACCTTGTTCCATTTCAAATCCGCTAGAAAATAAGTGGATTGGGTCGTTCCAGTGGGCGAAAACACAGAACCACAGAAGAAATCATCACATTCTTATAATTTACAAAGGCATTTACAACAAGAACATAGATCACACACAACCTCACATATGAGCAAATAAATGTGATTGTACAGAGGAATGTTTCAGTCAAAATACAAAAGAGAGCGTCTTTTATCTTCACACTCGAGTGAGGAAGGTTTGAGCTGCTCTCACTCAACAGTCTGTTGAAAGTTTGGATCAAATATTTCTTTCCTTCAGATGGAGGAATGGAAGAAAGCTTGATCTTTTCTTTAGGAAATTATCCTGAGATTGTTTTTCTATGCTTAGCCTATCAAACTTTCAGCTAATAGAACAAAAACATGTGGTTGTGACTTATTTGTATTTTTATGCCAGTTTTCAAAGTTCACTCCAGATGAAGTGAATTTTGCATTCTGAGAGATTCAATGATTCTCACAGTGTGTTTGCAGGAAATCAGGATTTGTTTTAAGAGACTTCAAAGTTTTGAGCGAGAGCAGCAAAGTATTGAGTATAAAAATAAGAATTTCTGCTCCTGAACAGAAAATGCATGCTTTTGTTCTTTTTGACAGGATTGTTCTTCCATACGTTTTGTGCAAATTCAACAGGAGTAAGAGGTTTAACATTCTAAATATCTGAGAGAAAAAAGAGATTTAATAACATGTTACATGAACCAGGAAAATCATTTCAGTTCTGTGAGGTATAAATGCAAAACTCAGTCATTTCAATGTAAAGTTTGTTCCCTTTTTGCTTAAATTATAACAAAAGCTTATTGTTCTTATGAATCTAGGAATTAGCTGCATGCTTCTTATGTTTCCTGTTTGGAAAGAGAGCTTTGTGTTCATGTTATCAAAGCTTCTCCTGTGGAACCAGCTCCCAGTTTCTATGAATGAGGCAGTGGCACTTCTGGACATGGGTGATACGGCTCTGTGTCCAGGGTGCCATCAGATCAGGGGTGGCAAGAAAACTACAAATCTGCCCTGTGTTTGCTCAGGATCAAGGACTGCAGCCAATCAATGGTTTCCTTAGACCAGGGGTCAGCAACCTTTACAATTCAAAAATTCATCTAGTGCTGCAAAAAAGACATATATGTAATGATTTAAATGTTTTACTTGGAAAGTTTATGAAATGTAACTAAAATCTATTTTTATTTTCAGATTTTGCTGTCAGGCATCAGGTAGGACTTTTACTTTGTCTTTCTTCAAGCTTGACTGATAAACGATCCTCCGGACACTAGAGGGCAGCAGAGGCCAGTAAAACTAGGGCCAGCACAGACATTTGTTTTTAAATTATAAAAATAAAGTCAGGATCTTACTAGAATATTAACACAGAAAAAATGCAATAGCACCAGAAGAAAGTTGTAAAATCACGAGAAGAAAGATGTTTTAATGATAAAAAAAGCTCCTGGAGTTATCAAAATGTGAGCGGTTCATCAAATCCGTGTGGTTCTTTCTTTAAAATGGACTCAGTCGTTTAAACAATCATTTGAAAGTGATGATAATTTCATGATAAATAAATAAAAGTCAATTGTAAAAAAGTGCCAGAAGAAAAAAATAAATCAAGAACGACAGCCATAAATATAGAAAATAAGATATTGTTTCATAAATAAAACCAAACAGTTCAGTGTTAATAAGAGTCAGGTTGCAGACACCCTGCCTCACAGAAACCTTTAAATTATTGAGATAAATCTGTTTTATTAGGGCATAATGTGAATGGGAATGGATATAAATACAACCGTTTTAACTCAAATTAATGGATTAAGTCTCAGGAGGACTGAAGTGAACTTTTCTGTTGTTAGTTGTGTGTAATTAGGAATCAGCAGATTAAATAAAACATTAGAACCTTCCGGTCGTCTAATTTCATTTGATTTGTGCCTAAACTCAGTGAGTTGAACTAGGAAGAGTTTTGGTTAGAAGAAGATAAAAAAGGAAATAAGCAGCAAAAAAGTACTGAAGTTTAACCCGTCTGTGTAAGATGTGTTTTTGTATAAAACTGTTTTCTGTTTGCTGTGGCTCACACAGGCAGGAGCGTCTAAGAGTTTAAATTATTTATGTGTTCCTGCAGGATTTAAGATTCACCTATTAAAGGGGTAGTACCATGTGTTTTCCAGGCACATAGTGCCATTTTATAGCATAAACCACTAACTATGTTAACTTCAATTGTTATGAAAATGCTATATGTCAAATATAACTTCTCAGTTTAATGCCTTGAAATTGGGCCTGTGTCTCTTTAAAAACTCCTTTCTGAAGCTCAGAATCCAGGAAGTCATCCCAACATGGCTCCTCTATTAAGCCTTTAACGTTTTTAACAGTGTTGCTCTGAGCTCCTATAATGAGCTCTGCTGTTCCACCAGGTGTTTGCTAATTGCTACTGGCTAGTCTGAAGGATCTGAAAGGGGAGGAGCTATACCTCAAAGGCGGGGATAGTTCTACCCGCGTGTTTTGCACAGCGGAATGGTTGCCATGGAGATTAAAGGATAGAATAAAATCAGCACTACGGGTTTGTTTTTGATGAGGGAATAACATTATCACATGACGTAAAGGTAAAAAAAAAGAAGAGATTTTACATAGTACTGCCCCTTTAAATATTAAAATAAATAACGTCCCAAAAACTGAAAACTGCCCTCATCCACAATGTCAAACCAACAGTCAGGGAATCTGATTGGTAAAACGTGTAGAAAAGAGAGCCGGAGGAGTGAAGAGACAGTCAGTCCAGATGTTCCCTTCAGCTGATTGTCTGTGATGTTTAAGGCCTCGAAGTCCGTCTGCCACCAAAAGCACCACATGTGAGGTCTGGTGAGATCAAGTCAACCTTAAACTGGAACTGCCAGGTCATGTTGGACGGACTTTCTTGTTGCTCAGTAAAGGAACTCGGTGGTGGAGGTGTTGAGTAGAAACAGAGCGTATCATCTCAAACGGCTGCAGGTTGACTGCAGCTCGAAGCCCCTGAATGCACCGTTACCTGAACGCAGCAGCTGCCACAACAACAAGCCAACGTCTCTGCGCTGCCGAGCGACGGACCCGAACGGGTGAAGTCTGTAGGGAGGTACGGTGAGGTCACAGTTTGGATGGATGCTGTTGGCTCGCCTCAGAAGTTCGGGAGGATGCTGGCCTCCTGCGGTGAGCAAAGCCCGAGTGGACGGGTCCGTGGAGTCACACCTCCACTGAGGTAATCTGGTTCATCTGCGCCCTCATAGACTGGATGCTGTTCAGGATCTTCTTCTGGTGGCCGGCCAGCATCACGCCTATCCTGACGATGTCCCTAACAAGAAAACAAGACTGATTCTGAGTGACTGAGGCACAAAAAATAATATGAGGGTTAGGGCTAAAGTGATTAATCAGATTAATCCATTATTGACATTTAGAAATAGATTAATTGTTAACAGAATCAAAAAGGCCAACTGCTGAAAGAACAAGACTCTCAAAACACTAATTAAGCCCAAACTGTACAAATATATACACATTTTGAATTTAGAATATACATGAAAAGTTTAGTCTGCAAATTTGTCCTACCTAAAACATCAAGTGGCAATTTTAGTTTCACCTGGTTTAAATTCTGCATTCAATGAAAAATCTGCAGAATGTGTAAATTTTTCATACAATCAATCGTCAGAATAATTTGTAGAATAATCAATAACTAAAATAATAGGTTTTTGCATAAAGCATGGGAATTTTGCAACACTGAAATGATAAAATGTACAGAAGCATACTAAACCCTTCACAATAAGAGTCTAAACCTATTGCCTGTGTTCATCTTACAGCTAATTAAAGCAGCCAACATTTGTGAAAAAACACTGGGTGGGTAGTTATAACATAATTAAATAATGTATATGTTTTAACACATCTTTAGAAAAACTGCACTAATATTGATAATCTTATTTCAATATTTAAATTTTCTTCTATTCCTGAACTCTGGGCTGCATGTCCTTCCACTTCTCTTTATTCTGTAAAATAAAGGCCAGTAGTTCCAGAAAATCCTCTGTTTCGAAGAAATGGAGTCATATTTGTGTAGCATTTTAGAATTAGCTGCAGTTATTTCCTATCCCACCTTTAATATTTTAACCGTCTTTACTCTGTTTTCAACACGTAAATTTGATCTAAATATATTTTTGTTTTATACCTAAAAAGGTTTTACTTATTGTTAAGGTTCTTTTAAGCGTGTTGCGTCAATAAACCGATCTGAAATGTGTGGGTGGATGTATGAGAGGTAACCAGCGTACTCCATGGTCATCTGAGAAACCACGTCGAAGCTGCTGAAGCCTTCGTTGGCAAAGTTCTCCTTGTACTGGCCCATCTTGATGGCCTCTAGCCACTCATCCACCGTGCTGAAGGAGGTGAAGTCCGGGGTGCTGCGGTCCAGCAGAGGTAAGTGAACACTGGTGCAAAAAACCCAGAACAGAATAGAGACATGATTAGTGAGCGAGTATGGGCCGGTCAGGGTGTGAGGAGTCTGTCTGCCCACCAAGACGACAGCGGCGTTGTGGTCTTGAGGGTGTTGGGGTTGCGGATCATCTTGTCAAGTGTGCTGACAGTCTGACTGAATTTGGGCCGATTGTTGCGATCTTTCTGCCAGCAGTCAAGCATCAGCTGATGCAGCGCGCTCGGACAGTCCATCGGAGCCGGCAGCCTGTAGTCCTGCTCTATGGCATTGATTACCTGCAAAAGCCCAAACACTGGTGAAAATTCACACTACTGTTGTCAAGAGATCAAAGATCTGCTGCTGTTGCATCAACCTTCCAGACCTCTCAGGTCTCCCGGTTCTGGTTCTGGTTCTGCTCTGCAAACAGCTGAAGCAGCGTTTCGGCTGTTTTAAATCTAGATTAAAATCCCATCTGTTTAGAGTCACTTCTGATTAATAATAACTGAAACATTGACCAACATATTTTATGTGTATTGATGATTTTAATGATGGCATTTGACAAAATGTAATGCCAAATGATGTTTTTATGTTTTCATGATATAAAGCACTTTGAGCACTTGGATTAAATCTGACCAACAGTAGATAAACAAACACTTCCTGTATTGATCTCCAGCGGGGATTTACTTACATCTTGGTTGCTCATGTCCCAGTAAGGCCGTTCACCGTATGACATCACCTCCCACATGACTATGCCGTAGCTCCAGCAGTCACTGGACGAGGTGAACTTCCTGTACTGAATGGCCTCAGGAGCCGTCCACCGAATGGGAATCTTCCCTCCCTGACAGGGAGGAAGGACGTAGGAAATTTGCCTCCAATTGAAAATGAATTCATCACAGGTGCTGAGGTTCTTCAGTAAGGACTCACCAAAGAGCTGGTGTATGTTGGGTCGGACGTGTCGTCCTCCAGGAAACGCGAAAGGCCAAAGTCGGACACTTTACACACCAGGTTGCTGTTGACCAGGATGTTCCTGGCAGCCAGGTCTCGATGAACGTAGTTCATCTCACAAAGGTATTTCATTCCTGCTGCGATGCCGCGCAGCATCCCCACCAGCTGGATCACAGTGAACTGCCCATCATTTTGCTTTTGGAAAGAGAAAAATTACATAAATTTACTCTGAATGTGTCATCGCTGTCAAGTCAGATTGATTTACAGGGTTTTTGCTTCTTATAAGAGCACCATAATTGCCTAAAAGCCACTTTCTAATGGTGCATTCACACCAGTTATGTTTGGTCCACTTTAATCCAACTACAATCCGTTTGTCTAGACAGTCCGGTTCATTTGGGGAAGTGTGAATGTGTAATTGGACCAAAAAAATGAACTCTGGTCCGCCTACAAACCTCAGTCTGGGTTTGGTTGAAATGAACTCTGGTTCGGTTTGAATTCATATGTGAACACCAAGTGGACCGAAACAAAAGCAGGAAGTGGTCTACAGAGGAACAGGTTTCTCAAAGGGTTTGGTTGGTTTGACTCAGAGCAGAAAGAGAACCACAGCAGCTGGAGATGGAACTGATGTCGACGTTTTGGTTCCAATAGATGCTTCTATTTTGGTCCTCAATCGAACAGTCTGCCGGACTATCAGGTGTGAAAACACCTTAAGACACTGACGGTACATTTATTTGACTTTTCAAATCAGAATCTTGTATAGCAGCACATGTGAAGGAATATAATTATGTTAATAGTTATAAATTATGTTGTTTAGTTGATTCGCACCAAGATATGTTTTAACCTAAAATAAATGTACTGTGT
>CAEFZY010038802.1:0-174746 GCA_903066815.1 Brachyrhaphis roseni
AGTGATATATATATATCTATATATATATGTATATATATATATGAATTTGACTTTGTAATTTCACATCTTACTCTCTGAAGGCAGAGACAGTCATTCTGTCTCTGCCTTCAGAAAGTCATCACACCATCGCTCCTCTATTAACCCGTTAACAATGTTTTTTTACCAGCGCGGCACTGAGAAGTAGCTTGTATAAAGAGCTCAGCAGATGCATAGTTCCACCAGGTGTTTCCTAATTGCTGCTAGCTAGTCTGAAAGAACTGAATGGGGGAGGGCTTCTCTGTGAGATGGAAGCTTGGAGACTACAGCTCTGAGAAGGAGCTGCATCTTGAAGGTGGCGCTGGGTTCACCCAGGCATTTCACACAGCCGAATGGGTGCCCTGACAGATTAAAGGATTTTTCAAGCATGCATAAAAGAATCAAGTCAACACTGGAGGTATGTTTTTTATGAGGGAATAACATTTTAACATGATGTAAAACAAAAAAAAAAAGGATTTTACATACATTCACTTATATTACTTAATAGGTGAATACACTAATGGAAAACATAAACTGCATGCCAGCAATTCTACCATTAGTTCATTGTCTATACCCGCTTTTCCCTGCAGCTGTTGCAGGAAATCTCCAGCGGTTATCTTGTGATAGGTGACTGATCGCCAGTTGATCACTGGACAACACAGAAGTACACAAGACAGACAATGCTAGCACTCAGCTGGAGTAACAATTTTACCGCCGCTGTTTTGGGACTGTGTAAGGATGCCACATAGGACTCACGCATATATGGGTAGAACATGCAAACTCGGAGGCGCACTGGACAAATAACCATACACGCACACACTGACACCTAAGGACAATTCAGAATGACCAATTAACCTACAGTCTTGTTTTAGCTCCATGAGAGGAAGCCAGTACCCAGAGAGAACCCAGATATGAAGACAGAAATGCAGAAAAATCACAGACACTTTTACCAAATGAACCCTGCACTTTACTTGCCACTTTAGCTGCCGAAGCAGTAAATTACTCAGCGTTACCAAACTGATCTCACAGTCTCTCTTCTCATTAAACATAGGGTGACCAGGTAATAGGTGTTCTTAACCACTGGTGTGTTGATGTGAAAAACAAACTCCCCACTTCTTACAGTAAGCTTTTGATGCATCATGGCAAGGCCATTGCAGGACAAGGGGATACTAAGGTTAATCCAATCAGGTCAGAGGCAGTTATAGTTTCTTCAAGCAGTGATGGACACAGAGTGTGAATGGTTGGAAAAAGACCAAACATAAGTTTATTACTAAATAAATAAATGAATAAATAAATACTCTTCTACAAACTTCTAACCTTAAATGACATTCTAATGAGTTTTATTTGAAAAGAAAAAGAAGGTATTAATCGCTAATTAATCAATCAATATATTTACATGACAGTCATTCCAGCAGTCTGAAATAGTGAACTTTTGTCTTCAGCATCACATCTTCTTAGAACAGAAAATCGACCATAATTGTTCCTGTCTCTTTAAATTTCTTCATCATCATCAGTGTACAGTTGCACATGTTGATAAAATTTATGTTATCCCTGCATTACTTTTTAACAAGTACTTATCTATTATAATGTACCTATTGAGCTTGTTTGACAATTGTTAATAACACTGAAATCTGCATATTAAGTCCAGTACTTGATGCACAAATGTTAAATATTTTGACTCATAAATACAATTTTCTTAGATATTATCCACACATACAGGAATATATAGCATTTTCTATTGCTTTATTAACTCTTCTGGGCATGAGATTTAAGCTATGAAGTAACTAACTCAATAAGTTGCATTTCTTATATATATAAGTGAGACCGGGGATAAATATTTGTAACTGGTAGAGCTGTTTTTTCTGCAACAAAAATAGTAATTATATAGTCTGATTTCAAACACAAAGAGCGAACTGTTGCAATTAACTCTGTACTCCGGGTTAGTTGTAACATACCATGAGGTGAGGTGTAGCACACTAAAGTAAGGACACTGAGAAACACTTAACATTCAGGTGCCACGTTCATCTGTTGAAAGATTTTGAGGCAAGCATAACCCAAATTGGGAATGTTCAACCCTCACCGTTCAGGATGGAGAATGATTTCTGAGTACAACTGGCAAAATGTTTTGTATTGAAGTGTGTGTATCAGCTCCAGAACAAAAGCAAAAGACCTTGAGAAGATGCTGGTGGAAGCTGGTAAGAGAGTTTTCAACATTGAAACAAATCTTGTGGTCCAAATATTTTCAAGTGCAAGCAGAAACGGATGTATTGTTTTATGCTTTCAGCACCACATGACTGACTTGTTTGTTAAAACAATGGTGAGTCCATTTCAAGTAGCTTCTGACAAGCTTAATGAACTAAAGTGCTGTGATGCAAATAATGACTTTCTCATTAATGACCACTGCAGCTGCAAAGGTGGGTAAAGTTGTCTGCATTTCAATTCTTTATTCACTTCTTAAATACTCTTTAGTCATGCTGTTGTGTTGTCAACAGGGAAATGGTCATGATACTGTAAGAGCCGATAACCTCACAATGTAAAGGTAAAAAAGCTAACTATATAAAAAAAGCTGTAACTGTAAGGCTTAATTCCCTTTTTGTCCGATAAGAGATTGATCAGAATTTATTTTTAAAGTAATTCAAAATGTCTGTTTTGCATGAGGAATTTAATTTATGTACCTGTGCTTCTACTTGTGATCTCTCTCTCAGCACGATATTTAAGGTGCTCCAGTACATATTTTAATGTTACAAAAAAAATGTTTTTGCATCTGACCAGCAGGGGGTATCACTTCCCACACAGCACACTCCAGAATCAGGCCGTCTGCTCTAACAAGTCTGAACACAAACCTGAGAAATCTAAAGCTAGATCAAGATAATCCACTTATCAGAGGAAAACACATATCTTACAGGAATCCCACATGAGACAAAAATTTCTTAGACACTTGCTTAGTTATTTTTGAGTATTTCATTGAGGGTTAGTCAACATCATGTGATTTGGTGGACATTTTTAAAAATACAGAACAAGGTTGTCATAAACATGTAGTCTTAAATAAAATCAGAAATTTTGAAGATCATTTTTCCCATCTCTACTTTATCTACTCAGCAGGCTGTGAGAGGCATGTCCACTAATATAATAATGTCTTTTTGAAACATGACAAACTTTAGTTAAAAATATTTCTTGTCATATTCACAATGGCAGTGAGTATAGCACTCTATTTTAAACATGAGGATGTGGTTACAGATTGTAAATCAAAGCACTCTCCAATTAGGCTATGAGGCAGCTTCGTTTCTGAGTCAACCTCAGCCACCCTTTCTGCTTTGCTCCAACGGACTGAAGCTCCATGAAGACATGACAGGCCCATCTGGAGAGGCGATAACTTCAGCTACCAGTGATGCGACTAGTGCCTTTAGAGGTTTTCTAACCTTCTTAAAGGAAAGTAGAAGCCTAGCCGCATAATAACTTTAGGGGGAAAAGAATTAATGGTTTTACATCATATTCAAATCTGTGATAATGTTGCTTAAAAAGTATAGTATGCCAGGTCTGAATCTGGCCTATCAAAATAGAGCCAGAAAATTGCGGCCTTTTGCCATAAATCATCTTGAGAAAATCAATAACCTCTCCATACTATGTAGATTAAATAATGACAACAAAGAAACTGGAGGTTTACTGTGTCTTGCCTTCATCCATAAATATATAGGCTACTTTCAATTTAACAGGAAGAGAAACTAAAAGTCTAGTCCAGTGTGTAAAAAAAAAAATTGTGCTTACATTTGTGAATATCCCATTACCCAGATGTTGCTGGGATCAGGCACAGATGATGTCCGGAGGTGCTTTTGCAAACACAAGGAACGAAACAGTAAACCGACTAGCAAAAAAGCACTTTCAAGGAACACACGTAAACAGAAGCATTCAGTTTTAACAAATATGTAAAGGTATTTTTTTAAAAAACTAAAAGTTACACTGCAGCTTTAAGTAGTGAATATGTTAATAATTTATTTGTGTATTTATCTCAGAAATATCAGTACTACATATTAAGGCAGGAGATAGAAATAAAAAACTAGGTTCTGAAAAAACTAACAAACTACAATGAGAAAATGGAGTTATTATAAAAACCAAGAGAAACTGGTTGGGGTACCTGTGAACAATAAATTACAAACAGTAACAGTATATTCATTTGTGACTGTAATAAATTCAGTGTCTGTCACACAGAGACCTTTGCAATCACCACTCCAGACTTTTACAACGACAAGTGTGTGTGACATGCACTCTGGGTTGCTGTAAAGGGCAAAAACCGTGATACCAGGGTTCATTTGGTTGAATATTTTTATGACTACACCTATGGTAAATGCATCCAACATACCAGTAATAATTTAGGTGACTTGTTAACCGTATATTGTATATTCACCTGGAATCACAGAGCTTTACATGTGACAGTGTAGCTCAACTAAATTTAAATCCCTGTCACTTGGAATATTCATAATTCAATTTATGTCTGTTTGAATAGGCAAAAAGATGCTTGACACTTTTTTGGTTAAAAAATTCCAGATTTATTTCTTCAGCACTGATTTCATTTTTGGAGACTTGTGAAAGAATTGCTCTTGTTCTTCTCAGCCAGCAGCAGGTGCTGCAACCAGTTCTTCCACTGCAAATGATCTATTTGTCATGCAATAGTCCCTCCTATCTGCAAATTAAGAGCACAAGACTGAAGCAGCAAGGTTTCCAGAGTGACAGACAACATCACATAAACCAACATGAATGTTGTTTGCTTTCTGCTCTGAAATACTTTTAGACCTCATAGTTCATAGTTTTTTATTTATTTGTTTTTAATGGGGTTTCCTTTTCTATGTATTAGATATGCACATTTAAATTGTATGTCCTACTGCTTATGAGTGACAGAGATAACAGCCTTCTACAGGCTAAAGACACTTCGGCTAATGCCAAAATCCTTTAGTTTTGCAGCTTTAGCTTTTCCAAAGTGCTCTATGTCAGGTTTATTCACCTGGACATTCTCACACACTGGAAAAAAGGAGAAAGACAATTCAAGTTTTGTACACTCAAAAGAGCGGAGCAAGGGAGACTTCTCCATCCCAGTCTTCCAAAACCCACACTCTGAAGAACGCTCTTCCGCGTTACATTTTATTTTCTTTAGGGCGGTCCCTTGGTTACAGATACTGTATGTTCAACAGCTGGTAGAAGGAGGGGCAAAACAGAAACCCCTGCTGTCAACACAGCCATTTCTAATACAATGCTTTTGTGTATCTGTAGTCTTAAGTGCAGTTCCCAACTTTCCTTTGATGTTTTCCTGTCAGGACATTTCTCACCCTTGCTGCAGGCCATCTGCTCCCAATTTGCAACGCTCATCGCTTCCTTCAGACATTACTAAAATGTGCACATTCTAGAAGCAAACAAACAGTCTAACAGTCCATAAAGATAATGATTAGTATTTGTATAGTTTATTAATTTAATCCTATCACTCCATAAGATAAAAATATCAGAAGAGGAAAGGGAAGCAGATGTGTATGACAACTTGATTGAGCGGTAGAGGCATGCTTCTACGAAGGAGGGTAATTGTGGTTTTAAATGTTCAGTGTGACTTAAAGACAAATCCAATTAGCAGGAGTAATAAGTCCATTAGACTGAGAACATGTTAGACCATTGAGGCTCTTAAGACAGGCTTGCAGAAAGAATGAAACAAACTGTGGAATAAAAATAAAAACAACACTTTGTTATGGTCTGGTAAGGTAAATTAGGATAGTAAATTTAATTGTGCTATTTTCTTTTTGATCCTGTTTAGGAACATATATAACTAAGCTACAGCACAATGTTTACATGCTGTAAACGTTAAAGTTTACAGCATGTATATTTAAATTGAACTCTAAAAATAAAGAACACAAAAGATCATTAAAACACATCTAAGCTTGTTCCTAATCTGCATATATGAATATATAGCTGCATTGGGTTAAAAGCTCTTTTACTGTTCCAAGTAATATAAATGTCTCATTATCTAAAATTTGTGAAGGAATGGGAGAAAGTTTGAAGCACAAAGCATTTCAAAATAACACAACATCTTTACGTAAGTCAATTTAAGTACAGTATTTAGTCATAGTACAAAGAATGCTTTCCTCTTTATATTCTCAATTGGTTGTCTTAAATTGTCTATTTTTAAGATTTTACTTTGCAATGGTAGAATTTCTGATATGTATTTTGGACACTTGAAGATATATTCAAATATTTTAAATTTGATGGCTGTGATGCTACTTTCTCTCTCTGTGAGTCTTTCCAGGTTTAAATGGTAGACTTCCATGAAAGTGATGTAATGGACTTGCTTGACTGTACACTGACAAGCAAGTACTGTTTTTTGTTGTCCATTATGTAATGATTGATTGGCAGAATTCCCACTCTTGGTTGCCAGTTGTGCTGTCTAAAGGCAATATTTGCTTTTGTTTAATATTTTAAATGTTTTGGCATAAATAGTGCCTTTTGCTAACAAATTAGTCATTTTGACCATGATTGCCACTGTTTAGGCATCTGTGTTAACTGTTTTGAAAATGTGGAGTTTGAGTTGACAACTGCATCGAAGTAATCAAGAAAAACTGTAAGCGTAATTTTTTGTATATGTCTGGGGGAACAGCCGATCAGTGTCAAGCAAATGCTTGAACAAGTTGTTATAATATGTCAAGAATATTTCTATAAATTTGTCTATTTTTCTAAATCTGTCCTGAATTGGTAAATTGGTCCAGTTGAATCCTGATTTTCTCCACTGAAGGCAAATGTGTGAAACATTATATTAACCAATGGTCAACTAGTTTTTTTTAAATGGCTCAAAGGTGTATGTCATGAACTACTAACTGGCAAGCATATAGTGTATATAACCAGAGCACAGCATGATGTTACATTTCTGACAGTGGAAGGACAAAGATTTGGAAAGGGTCAACAGCCAGTGAGAAGATGATGATGAAGAGGAGAGCGACTGTGGCAGAGGAATTAGGAGGCTAAACAGATGCAGAGGCAGAGTGACACCAGTTTCCATCGCTCCAACATCATCAGGCAATGCTTTACGACCCACAACAGGATGCTGGTGGACTTCCGCTCAACCTACTATTCTATCTTTTCTGACCCTATTGAGGAATTTTTTGTCTCCATGAAGTTAAAAAGTATCATCAGCCACATACACAGATGGTCCTACTATATGCCATGGTGCAGGGTGATGAATTCAGATGCCTGCAGAGGCTGAAAAGGCACTGAGAGATTATTTTCACACCATATCACAAGAGAAGATATTTGTTGTGATGTGAATGAGAGTTTGTGGGCCAACAGGCACAAAAGCCACGAGGTGTAGGAAGACTGCAATGTAATTCCTACAACACTGCATGTACAGTTGCCTTAAGGAGATTGTCTTGTGTTCTCATTTCTACTTTTGTTTTTTTGTGCTCTGAAGTGCTGTCTGTTGCTTTCCTTTCCCAATGGGATGGTCTGTCAACAAATTGCAGTAAAAATTCGCATTTACCCATTCAAAAGGGTAAATGCAAATCTTGTCCCGTCTCTTGCCATTGATCTACCACAATTACAATTTACTAAACATGTCATCAAAACTTTAGCCATAGTTTACAACAGAACACCCCTCAAGAGTTCACTATTATATCAACAACATGCCAAATTAATTTGTCTGTCTTATCCATACACAGTGACACATTGACTTGTCACACTGAGGCTCTGACATGTTCATTGAAACAGATATCCACTTTCAAGAGATCAACAAAAGATTTTGAGAACTGGCCTTTGATGGTAGTTTGTGTTATTTTGCTATTTGTAGGAATTGTTTTGAGAAATGCACGTACTGTTTTGCAAATGTTGAAAAAAACTCAACTGAGAAAAACTGTTGTGTGCTTGTGATATACAACCATTAATGTTACACATCTGCTTATCCCTGTAAAATGGAGGGGAGGGCTGGTGCCTACTTTCAGGACAAGCAACCATTGTCAGAGTTTTTCTCATGAATAAGTTTATCTCTACTCTAAGCTGGAAACAAGGTGAGGTGGACCATGCTGTTCTAGTTCAGAGAGACCTATGTTATAAGACATAGTTTAGGAAAAAACACCTTTAAAAATATATAATATCAAATGTATACAAATTTAGAAGTTAACATCCATGGTCTTCCAACCCTCTAGTCTTGGGGGGAACAGCCAATCAGTGTTCAGTGTCAATGAATCTTGCTCCTTGATTGGCTACCCTGCTAATAGTGTATCAACTAGCATTGGTGTTTCAAGTTCCCAAATAAATGGGAGTTACATTCCACATGTTATCATTGATTTCATGTTATCATTGGGTCAGCCGTACTAGTCAGTACAAAATCGGACAAAAAAATTACTGAAAGAAAACATGTAGCTTTACTGATGGGTATGATGCAAGTGGGAATGATCCAATTCACAATTTACCTGCTCCTTCAATAATTTTTTTCATCTTTCAATTGCATATATAACAAGGAAGCACAAACCAATACGTCTTTTCATGCATGCATTTAATCTGTATCTCTATACTTTTTTTTTTTTTAGAAAATATTTACAGGCTATTACGACAGAGGTTGAAACAAATGCAAAATTTCACATTTCATAAATATACATAGGTGAATCTCACCCACTCACCATCTGAACATTTCACAAGCAGATGTTACCAACACAGTTAAGCAAGGAAACACACATCAGGTTGTGTCTCATCTTAGAGTCCTTTTATTTATTTAATTATGCCTTTTTTTTGCTTATTTATTTGTTTTTGTTGTTTTTTTTAAATAATTTTTCCCAAAATGTAGATAATATTCATAAATGTGTGCAGCAAAACATCACAGGCCAGTATTTAGAGATTAAAGTCCTTTTGTTGCAGCAAAGTTTGCCATGAATCCATTTCTTTATTTCCATATCCATAACACGCAGAATTAGGAAAACATAAGGAAGGAGGTTGTCGGAAGATGTGCAGCTGTAATCATTAAGCTGCAGTGGAGACTTCTGTCTTGCTGGTTGACACTGAGGATTCATCCTCAACCATGCCACCCATTCCAATTGTTGCCAGCATGCAGTTACGGAACTGAAATACAAACATGAAGAAATATTTGAAACATCATTCAAGTTTTGAATCATATTTAACTATGTTATAGCAATATTGTGTGTTTTTTCTCCATAGCAATAATATTTAATCTTTTTGGAAGACACTAATGCTCTTCACTTTGAACTACCTTGTTGCTGAAATGTGCTATACAAATAAACTCATTTTAAAATGAAATGATGACTTGACTTCATGTTAAAAAAAAAAAAAACAACTTGTACTAAAGAAACACATTTTATGTTGGTCTAAAATGACATATCATAAACTTGCAGTAACAATTATTTAACTTTTTCACAGAAAAATTATAAACTGAAACTGAATTTCAAGGAAAATAAGATATGCATAGATTTTTCTGACCTTTTTTGGATACAACATTCTACGCATAATCACTGTAAAAATAACTGACCTGTTTGTTCATCAGAATGTAGATAATTGGGTTAAATAATGCTGAGCTCTTGGAGAAAAAGGCAGGAATGGCCATGGCTGTAGCTGAGAAGGCAGCTCCTCTGTTAAAGAAAATCCACGCAGCGAAGGAAGCATAGGGGACCCAAGCAAGAAGGAAGCCGACAACCATCAGGATGCACATACGTGTCACTTCCTTTTCAGCTTTCTGAGTGGAAGCTGAGTCCTGCTGTTGGGCTGCAGCCTGGAAATGAGTTCAACAGGTCATGTCAGTGTTTGATTGTTTTAGACATTTTATTATACAGTACGATTAAGATTGCAGTTAGGAAAAAGTAATGCATCTGTAATGCAGATAGATCCCCCCCCCCTAACAGACATGACAGAGAAAGCAATGATTTTCATGTGAAGTATGAATGATGTTTCAATTACTTGAATTGAATGAATCGCATTAGACATACAAGGCAGCTTGCGAGCTACCAACTCCTGAAAGTAAGCTGTTGAAATATTTTTTTAAAAAACTTCAAAACATAAATATCTATGATAAGAGATAAATTGTAATTGCTTTCCATAAATAACTTACTGTTTGGTGTTTTTCATTAACCATTGTCATGGCATTAAATCTGAGGTTTTCATGGCGCATGCCTTGCAATTTGCATCCTATACTGTTGAAGGATCTTGAATCCAAGCATTCCAGCAGACAGTCACCCAAGCAATTATTCTTTTAAACAAATCTCAAAAGAAACTCACTTAAGATTTTGAGGAAAAAATACATTTGTTTAAAAATACGGCATCACCTACATGCTTCATGCTATTTGGACTGGTTGGTGTAGAAATTAATCTGTTAGATGTCAGTTTGTAATATTCTGTAGTAATACAACATTAAAAACATGGAATTTATACTAATTTAATATATTTTAAACTTCAACACTTACAGCTTTGACTGTCATCACAAGACTCCCATATGTGAAGAAGATTGTGAAGACAGGGAAACAGAAGTGGCAGCTGAACATGTACATCACGTATGATTCATTGTTGAAACCTGGGGCCAAAGTGTAATAGTCAGGTCCACAGGATACCTGAATGCCCTCAGGAATATACCTATAGACAGAAAACAAAATGTAAGCAACTGGTTGTCTCTGCTTACATTGTTCTAAGTTGGTGTTCATGTATGAACTTTCTTGAAAAGAAAAGACTTGTTCTTAAAACAAAAATAATAATAAAAAAAGCACTTACAAGGTGCTCTGGCTAAAGTGAAGTGAGTGAGATAGCCATTTTTTAAATCAAGTGTTTAAGAACTAAAACAATGCCTAAGCTGCATTTCAGTATGTCATCTCACTTTGGTATTTAATCAAATTGCCTTCTTTGTTTGTTTCTTCTGAAAGGTGAACCAGGCGTTTCTGTGAAAGTCTGAAATCTTTTCAGAAATTTGCTGACTTCACTTAGTCTTATTACAAGATAGCTAAATTACATTATGCTGAAAACAATTACTTTTTATCTAAAATTCCTCCATTTCAGCAAAACCACCTTCCCTTGTAAGGTCTTGGAGACCTTGTCTAAGACTATATCTTATCTTAACATGAATTCAGGTAAATAATCAATGTTTTTTTTATAATATTTTTATTATTTTTTATTTTTTGCCAAATGTAAAAGTTCTAAAGTCTGCTGAATGAGTGCATCCATAAATAAATAATATTCTCCTTGGTTGTGTACATCTATGATTATGATCAGGAACTTTAAAGAAAACAAATCCCAAGTTAGAGTGATGGTCATCTGCAATGCACAAAGAGTATGATTCCCTAGGTTTGGTTGCATGTTAAAGAAGAAATCCAGCTAAAAGGAAATAAACTTTTTTGCTTGAACAGCAGCTTCTGAGGTTATTTTGAGGTTACTTGTTAGCAAAATAACAAACATGAAATTATGCAAAGATTTTAAAATCCACTATCTAGCACCCAGATTTGAAAGGAAATAAAGCTACAAATAATCACAAGAAAGAATGTTTCATTTTTGCTACACTGCCCTACAGACGTGGGTATGCTATTGGATCCATTATTGAAAATTTCTCACCTCGACCAGCCCACCAAAGGAGGAGTCGCACAGGCGAGAGCCATGACCCAGGTAAATCCACAGCCAATTGCAGAATGGGTGGCAGTAAATTTAAAACTACCCATTGGTTTACAGACCACTATGTATCTCTCAATAGCTAAGACCACAAGAGACCATAGTGATACTTGACCTGTTGTAGACAAAGAACAAAACGAGCTGTGATGTGAAACCAAAGGGTAATTGAGGTAACAATAATTTACTTAGAGAAGATTAGAATATTTCTAAACCTTACCTCCAATTGTAGCAAAGAAACCTTCCATAGCACAACCTACGGGTCCCATAGAAAAATAGCCCATCAAAGAAGAGTAAATGGTGGTTGTGAATCCAAAGATGACCATGATCAATCCCGCTACCGCCAAGTTCACTAGGATATAGTTGAGAGGCTGCCGGAGCTTCTTGTTCTGAGCTGTGACCACCAGTGTCAGACCGTTGATTGGGAAGCCGGTGATGATCAGGAAGAACATGTACGCAGCTAATAATTTGAATTGCCATGGATCTGCCAAATAGTACTGTGGATACTCAAAGGGACTCCTGACCAGCCCCGTCCTGTTGTTCATGGGGATGTAGAAGTTCTTGCCTTCTGTGCCATTCTCCATCTTCTCAGGCTGTGATTTGAATTAGCAGAATAGAGTAAAACCTAAAGCTCTGTCTTTGCAGCTGTCTCTGCTCTCTTACTTCTTACATGGAGCCATGGTTATATACCCCTTAGGCACGTTATAAGAAGATGAGCTAAGAGGATCTGGGAATTCAGCCCATAATCTCTTGGTATAATCACTCGTTAATCAGTGATCTCTTTTTTCAAGATTTTAGGGCAAGTTTTGGAACCAATGGGGTCACAGAATCGATTTCCTAATATTGGGTGGATGATAGAAAGATCTTTCAGGTTCCTTCTTTTTTGTTTTTCTGGTGTGTTCTGTCTGTTTTTGATTTTACTAGACAGGTATTCTTTTATTCAAAGTGACAAATAACAGTGGTAAACATGTACATACCAACTTAGTTAACTCTAATTCTGGTTTCGGTTGCTTCGCTCAACCTCGAACATAAGGTTTGTAAACAATTTAAATCGAACAAAGCAAAACAACTTGTTGGTTATGACTTAAATGGAATTAAAGGTGGACCCTGTTTGACAACCCTGGGTCACTATCCATTTAGATGGGTTACAGCTAACAATTCCCAAATAGGATTTCACAGTACGGGTCTGTGTCCACTGTAAATCTGAATCTCTCAGTTGGTTTCCTTGAGGAACTAGAAGGCTAAGAAACAAGTTTTATATTAACATTCAAAGTGGCAAAGTAAAAAGCAAATCACAACACAATTTCTGTAGTAAATGGAAGACAAATATCAACTTGAGATACAAGACAGAATATGAAAAAAATAAGTGAACAAGCTTTAATGTCTGCTTTATCAGTAGGTCTAGAATTAGACTACAGGAAGGAAGCATCCCAGACAGGCTCTCTGAACAAATAGCTAAAGAATAAACCAATCACTAAAGACAGATTTTGGAACAGTTACTGTGTCAGACATGGGATTGTTGGCATTAAGTGATATCCATGCCAGGTTTTCTATGACCTACTCTGAACTAACTGGCATCCAGTCTCCATTTAGTACTCTATCCCTGTGAAACATGCAGTGTCAACAAGGGACGGTGGTTCCAAACTGTTGAGAACTGTTACAGATTTGTCCTGATTTTCCCTCTTCACCAGCCACCAGGTGTTGTATTAAACTACGAACAAACAAACCAAGCTTAATTCTAACAGATATGATACAAAATGCATACATTGTATATTTAGTATTCTGTTTTTTTATGCTTTGCGGGCTTCTATTCCTCATCCCAACATCTCGAGACATAAATAGTCAGAAGCGGTACATGTTCATCACTAACATAGCCTTCCCCTCAACAACCTGGGGAACAACTCATACATCTTGACATAAACCACTTACTGTGGAGTAAAGCTTCCATCACGAGCATCCATTACCAGTCTGATCTCAGCACCCTACACTGAAAGTAATCAATTCAGGACTGACAACTTTAAATTATTGTCAACAGCTGAAAATAAAACTCCTGCCAATGTGAGACAGTTAAATTGTTTTCCTGCCAAACTAGAATGAGTTCATGATAGAAACTATTTTCTTCTTTTAAAACAGTTCAGAGGTTTTTCCAGTGGGATTGATAAAGTGTATTTACACCAGGCACTGGTAGGTATTTTCAAATGAGAGGAGAGACATCTTCACTAACCTTAAGAAGATGTCCATTTGCCTCCTAATTAAGCTCAGAGGATTATGGTGAGCTGGAAGATAAGGAACAAACAAAGGCATTCGAAAATTCTGACATTCCTGGAAACAATCAGTGCTATGTGTGAAGACTTTATTTATGAAATTTCTTGAAATAACATTACAGTTTGGATGCCAGTGCATAAACCATGATTACAATTAAACAATGAAATTTAACATTCGATCTCTCATCAACATAAAGAGAATACTTATAAAAGAGCCTGTAAGTACATTATATTTGCCCCAGTAATTGAATTAAGTTCTAATTAATTCCATTGCTATTGGTATAAAAAACACTTTACCCATAGATGGAAACATCTTCTACAAAAATGACTTCATATTCTTTTCAGACTGATATATGTCAGCAATGTTATTGCTAATGTGTTTATTTTATTTTATTTAGATCCCACAATGATGAATTGCTTTTTGAGATTTCTTAGTCTACTTGAGACTGTCAGGCAGATTGTTTAACTGATTTTGCGTCTTACATTCTGACAGTAATGAGACCTATAGATTGAAATTGCAACATTTTTTTATTAATCTGGAATGCATTGATTTTTTCCTTTAGTGAATAAATCATGAAAGAAACAATATTTACTCAGGTTGTCGTTGTGTGATGTCTGAGAATCTGAAACTTTGATTGTGTCAAAAAAGCAGAAACAGAAGAAATCTGCAAGTCTGCTTATTATCCTTACATGTCCCCTACTAAAACTGGTTAAAATTTACAACACTCTGGGTAGGTGCACATTTATGTCTCACTGAACTCATTTTGCACTCATAAGTTTTAATAAGTATTTCCTAAATCAAGTATCCTAAGTAGAAATTTCATTTTACATACATATTTAAAGCTACAGCTGTGATAGCATGTGAAAAATCTAATTTGTGGAAGTTGCAGAGAGCTGTGAAATGTCTGAAAGAAACAATATTCTTTCAGACATTGTAACTGGCTGTCATTAAAACGAGCATCTCTAGCCAATGGCCAGCTAATGCTTACCTTGAGCAGATGCAATTTGCAAATCAATCAACAAGAAAGTAGGTTTCTGGCTTGTCTAATTGAATAAGAACATGATCCCTGTTTTCTGGCCGGAGGCAAACAGCTGAGCTGCTCCGGATCCTCTTGACTAGCATCAATTGGTTTACAATTAACAGAAGTAATGTACAAGCCAACAGTAAAGATGTAATTGGATCCGGCTGCTTTAAACAAAGTAGAATTACGGACTTAAAAGGCCTGCTTCTAGTTTCCAGGACAAATCATGCATATTTATCTGCACCCCTGGTAAAGACGTTCAAGAAGCTGTAAAATAGTTAAAATATATTATGGAATCTTTATTTTATGCTAAAAGTTTTTGAAAAATTCAATTATTCATTGAAATATATTTATGTAGTGTTGAAAAACACTTATGTTATTTGGCTTTTTCATAAAATACTCTATTTGAATCTAACATTCACATGTTTTGATTGTGGAAGAAAATTGGTGTAAAACCCACACATACGTAGGGAGAACAAGCATGAAAACACAATGCCTCCATTATCACTGCAAAACTTTTATACCACAACCAATGAGTCTAACATGGTCAAAACGTACCTAAACCCAATAAAATAAGTTCAATTTTATCCCTTAAAACACCAAATACGATATCTCAATCATCAATGCTGGATTATTGTATCAGTTAAAAAAATTAGCTCAATGGTGTCCAAACTTTCTGCCATGCAAACCCAAATACTCAACCAGAAAATACTTCCTGTCCATTAAATGCTGGACAGGATTTAATGGACAGCATTAAATGTATGCATTTAATGCATACATTAAATGCATACATTAAATGCATACAGCATTTAATGGACAGGAGTGCCACTATATAGCAGTATGTGCTAAATATGGAAACATATATCAACTGAAGGTAATAGCTTCAGCTAATAGGTAATAGCTTCTTAAATTCTTTAAGATTATAAAGAATTTAAATGTGCTAATTTAATAAGGGAGTTGCACAAAATAAATCTAAGGGCCACAAATGGCTCACATTTTGGATATCAATGGTCTTCTAATGAGCTAGATAAAATTACAAAGTGATTCACAAAAAAACCACATTAAACACCTCTTTAATATATAAAGGAAGACATAACTCCACCTGTCAGTCATTCCAGCAACCGACCAATCGGTGGTCCCAAAGTACACTACCCCAATCTGGAGGAATGAACTGCCGTCAACATTGCTGGGGTTTATCATTGCTATGCTAACAAGCTGCGGTCATAGAGAATTTGAGGAAAATAATAGGAAGTTATGGTCCACTGTTGTCAGTGGGGAACATGCAATCCCGACAGTCATTATCCAGAGCGTGTAGAGGGCGGAAAACATTTCCAAAACCCAAACGGAGTCTGGAATAACGCAAGAAATTGATCAAGGCCTGCAGCCAACCTCATGTCTATTCCAGTTGAATGAAACTGTGACCGACGTCAACTACCACACTTTAGACTGCAGCAGGTAATAAACATCCCATTTTTTGTCATAAGGACACTTATTGACGGTCAAATTAAAGATCAATAAGTGAAGCTAGTAATGTTTGATTGGTTTTATGTGTGTAAATTCCAGTGGTAGCTCTATGACAATATGAAAACATGCTGTCATAGTAAATGTGATATTTACATTTAAGCAACTTTTTATGCTACGGTTTATTTTTATGCATTTTCCTGAAGGCAGTTTTTCACAAGCCGGTATTATTTAAGTCATCACTCACCCATTTTGTATGTGCGAAATGCGTCCAACACAGGTTTCACACTCACATCCATTCTCCCTCTGGTAGGAAAGACTTGGGCTTTAACGTTAATTTCTCCATTGTTTCCCGCATATAACCTTACAGAGTTGACGTAGGACTTGTTGGACAATTTTCTTACTTGTCGTCTTTGCCTCAGTGTTGGCTGATAAGACAAAAATGACTCAAAAAATCTATTTGAGGTAACACATTGCGTTTCACTACCACCGCCATTAGAATATTGTTTGATTGTAGGAGATTTGCTCTACTTCCTCGTGGGGGCGGAAGTGGAGCCTCCAATTGCCCCATGTCAATTGGGGTTCATCAACCGGAAGTGACTAGTACTTAGTGAACTGAGTTGCACAAATAAATTTTAAAAATGGAAAGGACCTCATGGTATATTAAATATTTCTATACATCTTTATGTCTTTGTATTAATGCTGAGCATCACAGAAATGCACAGTTGAATACTTGTAAAAACTCACAACTGCCCTAAAATTGTGCTATTTCTGTTTGCTTCCCTTGGGACCAGAAATCTAATGCAATATTTTCAATACAGTTATTAGAGAGCAAGACAATATATGCAAGAAATCCATTAGCTAAAGCTTCTAATAGAATGCAGAATAAATATATCCATTTCAATATTTTCTTGAAATGCATAATAAAATAAATAAATTCTATGCAGAGCATTCACCCAACAAACTTGTAACAGAAACTGTTTGAGTTTCTAATACCTATTTAAATAACTAGATTACTGGCTGGGGTTACCCGACCCGTCTCACGATGAATAAAGTTTGGGAGCACCTGAGGTAATCCCTTTACATGCAAGTCCTGTCTGTGGACATGTAATCTTACACCATTTGATGCTCAAAATCCCATTAAATCGTTACATTTTAAGAAAAATAAATAGTGACTGAAACACTTTGTTTCCCCTTAAATCTGTAAATGATTAGGATTTTAAAGAATTTGTTTATTATCAACTAAACAGAAAGTTTAGTTGATAATAAACCTTCTGTAGGTTTTTAAGTGCCCTTCATTTCATCAAATTACATTAAGCAAGTCCTGACTTTTGGAGGCAAAGATTAAAGTTTATATTTGTTACACCATGTGGATCCAATTTTTTTTACACTGTACAAAATTGGAGAATTACTTTAAGCTATCTCTATGAACCCCTTGCTTTCAAAGAAACCAGCACTTTAGACATTCACTGAAGTAGGAGTATTCATGTAAATTGTATGCACTTAAAAAAAAATTTGCATAAAAGTACATGTATTTGAAACCACATATTCATGTGCTACTGTGTGCTAAATTAATCTTTTTTTAAAGAGATGATTTAGCCAATGAAAAAAAATGTTTACTTCTGGGCTGGTGCTGCCAGTTACTTAACATAAACCTCCAAAAAGAAAATAAGCGGTTTTCTAACAATTTAAAAGAAACAGAAGCCTGAGATCAAGTAAAAAATGTTGAGCAAATACATTTCAGGACTTAGTTTTCATTATTTGTTAAATTTATTGAATACATTTTTACAGACTTGAAGTATATAGTTTATAGTAAGCCCCTGTTCTTTGCAAAAGACTTTAAATTCAGTTTTCTTCTGAATGAAAATGATGCTGAAACCAACATTCAAATGAAAAAATGTGTATTGAGCCGGATTTTAATGAGATGTTGGCAACATTTTCCACTGAATCAACAAGATGTGTTCTGGTAAAGAGGAGCTGACCTGATCATTGACTAATTGCCAGTACTAATTTATAATTAGTACCTAATAAATAGCTCAGTAGCTTCTTATGTAACAGATATATATTTTAAGTATTCAACAAAACATAATCAGGAATTTGGCAGTATGTGATAATTCAGTAATGTTGGTCATTTGTAGCTCATGGTTAAATAATCATTGCCTAATCAGTGGCTGACATAAGAAATCATCAGGCTGAAATGGGATTTAGATTAAATTACAAAATTAAAATGTACATAAATATTGACTTTAGACAAAACGCAATCAGAAGTTTATCACTACATAATTGTTTGTTCATTGCACATGGAACTAAATATAGTGAATGGCCCAAGTTGCTTTTACCAAGTTACCAGATGCCTTTTATTTCTGCACAAACTGAACGCTGATATAAACAATAATGATAATTAGTGAATTTTAATAACAATAATTTTACTGTAGAGAAAATAGAAATATCAAAACCACCATAGTGACAATGAATGTCTGGAAAATGTCATTTGACAGCATTGTTTTATAAATAGCATTGGGATGTCCTTAAATTTACTTGTTTATTAACTGGATTCTATTTGATTAATTTCATTATTTTGATTATATATTTCTGTGTCATTGTGTGGAAACTTAATATTTGTTATTTGTTTGCCTTGAGATGTCTAACATAAAGTACATTACATTTTTGCATCAATCTAAATGGGTGATATTCAGGGTTGTCTAAAATCTAGCTCTGTTTCTTCAGTTACTGTCACGGCTAAACTTTATATACGGTGGTTTGATAAAATGTTTTCAGTTTATTTTTATGTTTGCGATTCCTGGAAATAGGCTTCCTTTTCTTAGTTTAATAAATAAACTTGATCAACCAATAATGTATTGCTGTTGCAAAGAGACAATCTGTGACTAAAGATTTAATCCAAAAAAGAAAGTGATATGTGTTATTGTAATGCAAAGATTTATGGAAGTGCCCTGGATGCATTGACAGGAAGCCATCTGCCGCAGAGTTTCCACAAGAATGCCAATTCCCACAAGTGGGATTTCTAGACCAAGTAGCTTGCGCTTATCCGCTTAGCATCCAAAAATTGTCACTAGCAAGCTGTTAAACCGGAGGGGTTTGGCCCTTCCTAATCCTCAATCCTAACAAATTGGATTCACACCTTTTACGCAAGTCAGAGGTGATAAGTAGGTTGTCTAGGAGTCACTGTGCACGTTAGGGGTGACACCTGTCTTCTTTAATTCATGTGAAGTGATTACATTCAGGCTGAATTGTTCACAGAAAAGAGGTCAACTCGCGTAACACTGAGATCAAAGAGTGAATCGATATTCTGTGGGGATTTTTTTCTTATTTACAATAAGGCTTATTGTGCAGCCATTGTTGGTAGAATTTCTACATGAAATACTAAAATACAAATCTTTAACTGTGTACATTTTGAATTTAGCACGTTTTCCCAGTGCATGTCTGCTTTCTTTTACATACCCCACATACTGTACCTTCAGGCTTTAATTTTGTAGTAGCTGTGTAATACTTTGGTGGCCTGTCTGGACTGAGTATCAGCCCCAACCCTTCCTGCTAGGGTTCTGTAGTGAAATTTAAAAAATTGAAAAGTTTCAATTTGGAGAGACAACAATCATTTTTTTTACCTTTTTTTCACTACCATTGAAACTGACCAAGTTAATGGATTGTCAGAGTGGAGCCATATTCAAACAGCATTTCCTAAAATTAGGATTTAGTTCAATGCTTCATACTAAATATATTAAAACTATTACTTTTGTTCAAGCTAGTTACTTCAAAAAATTGCTGTGAGTGTTCAGAAAATTACAGAGCTTGAATATTTGGGGAAAACCAGTCAGTCATTTGGATACACTGAACTATCAACTGCATCTAATGGCAGACATTTAAAATATTGTATGTATTTTGTTCACTTGCTGCACAGAGAATATTTTATTTTAAAATGTAGCCCTGCAAGGTGGAAAAAAACATACAGATGAGCGCATGATTGGTGTCAGTTTTGTTGGAGGATATTGAACTCACCTGATCTTGAATTGAGCAGAGTTCTTCACACGGACATGACATCTGTTCATGGGTTGCAGGTAATGTTGACGTTGCCTTCATTTATCTGTATAGGATTTATGATGTTATTACAGTAAAAAGGAACACAGACCTCATAGTGCTTTAATGACATAGCCCGCAGAGGCAAATTTCCTTTGACAACCAATTCAGTTTGGCTTCAGATAACTAAAATAGGAAAATAAGTGAATGAGAACAGAGATTTTGAGTTTGTTTAGGTAAAGACAGCAGCAGAGAATTAAATATATCCAAACAGGATGAGCCTTCTCAGCCCAAATCTTCACTAACGGTATTTGCAAAAAAAGTAAAGAAAACAAATATTGTGTCTAATACAAAGACACTTTTTAATGTTTTTTTTTTTAAGTTGGTGCTGATGTGCCCCCTTTTAAACATGCCCTTAATAATTGTACATGATGTCAATATCAAAAACCACCACTGATGATGAGTATAATTTACTTATAACTTGTGTGAACTGAACTTATTCCTGGAAAGGTTGAATTTGCGCTTCCCCAGTTGACCCATTATTTTTGCTTCCCTGGTATCAGGCCTTTCCTGAGAGTCCTGTCACGCTCTCATCGAAGCAAGTAGAAAAAGTGGAGGGTTTGAGGGTTGAACAGTCCAGTTAATGTTAACTTTTCTGTTTGCAGTCATTATGTTTTGGTCATTTTCATAATCTGACTTGTATAAATAAGAATACAAATTAAGGTACAGAATACCTTAATATGTGTTAAGGTATTCTATCTAAAATTTAAATAATTTTAGATAGATAGATAAATATGTGACACCTTTGTAATAAGGATATCAGAGCTGAGCGCTAAATGAGATTTACATAAAAGCCTGAGCAAGGTGAGAAGTCCAAAAAAAGCTTAGATCACTCGGGTGCCATGCTATATGCTTACAGTCACGCATAAACAACAGCTAATTGGCATTAACTCTCTGCTTTGCAGCAACAAGTACTTAGCACACTTGTAGGGCCGAAGTGTGATGAAACTGTGACAGGAAGCAAACAGGAACTACATCTAATCTTTTAGTCAGTCAGGAAGACACATAACAGTGATCTAGAACACCTTACAATACACAGAAATCCAGTTAAACTACTGCAAATTGTTATGTATTTTAATTAATGAACGAGCGCATAAGAAATACACGACAAAAATTGTAAAATCGGTGAAAGCATTTAAGTTTTATTTATAAGTAGAAATCTCACTGGGGTAAATGTTAGTTATGAAAGAAAGAACAGCCATTCAAAAAAATCTGCCTAAGGGATATTTTCAGTTGGGGAAAAAAAATATGTTAGCGAGAAAAGTGTTAAAACCTATAATAGTTATAACTTTGAAGAATAAATAGCACACATTACACGCAAAACATGGCAGGTTTTCTGTGATCAGATCCAAAAAACGTTAGCGGGCACAAAATGAGATTAAAGTCTATGTCACCACATCAACAGTTTTGATTTTAATCTGTTAAACACATAACCACACAAAAAAATTCTATAAATAAATCTTGGTGTATGTTGCTGCAATTAATTTTCAAATGAATTGGTTTGTCTTGTGTAACTTAACAATGGCAGGACACTATTCTTGAAATATATCTTAATTTGTAATTGCATTTTTTGTGAAAACCACAGAAAACATAAAGAGAAAAAAACGTTTTTTATGGATTCCCAGGAAACGGATCCACCATCCAGACGATAAGTCAGGTTGTTTTGGGTCTGTAGAAAGTCTAACATGGTGAACTAAACGAAGTGAAAGAGAAACCAATCCAACTCATAAGAAACCAAAACTATTTCAGTCCTATGCAGCAACTTTTAAATATTAAATTTAAAGTCAGCCACCATCAAACAATCCACTTGTTGTTTGATGGGAAGAACATTGATGTGAGAGAAGTCTCTCAGGCCCTGCTGCCATAGACCTACTGATGACGTGATCAGTCCTATTTAATCTCAGCCTTAACAGTGGCTTTGACAGTCGTACAGCAAGGATTACTCCCTAATGCCACCCTCTCTCCTCCTCACCTTTCCTATTCCTCTGTTATATCTCTTACCATATACGGATGTACTGTGAGCATGCTCAGAAATAGAAAAGCTGAGTGCTGTTACCATGCCTGGATTCCTATTGCATATTTTGAAGATAAATCAGACAAGTAAGGGGACTGATTTTTACCACCACCAAATGTATTTGTGTGCAAAAACTCAAGGATTATTTTATTATAGCATTAAATAAAGATCTCTTAAAATGTTTTCCATTGTGGCTGAAGCGCCCTCTAGAGGCAAACTTTAACTCACTCAAGATTTCTACAATAGAAATATAATAGAAAAACCCTCTATAATACCACAATGGGGAATTTTTTTCAGCACATTTGTCATAACGGTCAAAGAAATGTAATAATTTAATTCTGAATCAATTAAGCCCTATTTATTTACATACAGTAAAAAATAAAAGGCTATTTTTTATGTACAGTGTTCTAGTAAATCAGACACAAGCCGTTAATGATGCCCACAGATTTGGAGTATAATTTTTTTGTGATGAAAATCCCTAATGTTTCGGGGTATTTCTCTAAATGTTTTATATTCTTGTGTATGATGTGAGGCACACAGTTCTGTGTTAATAGGATATCTTCACCTAAACTCTATGAAACTTTATTTCAATAGATGGGAGACATTATTGTCTTTTTGACTTATGAGGGGGACTGTTTCTTTGTAAAACATTTAAATTTAGCACCTACTTTTGTCTAACAAGCACATTAAAAAAACTTTCTGTATGTCTGTCTATATAAAATCTGATATATTTGCTGTCAGCATAATGTCTCCACCTCCATACTTCACATTTGATATGGCCTCCTCGGTTAAGGTTCCCCCTTTTTTTTTACCACCAAATATACAAAAAACAGTAACAGTTTGAGTTTTATTAGCACAGGAATGTCTCCAAAAGCTGAACTTTGTTCTTATGTAAATGTGCTAACTATAATTTTTCTTTTTATATCCCATTTGAAGTAATGGCTTCTTCCTCTCTGAGTGACTTCTCAGCTCTTGTTGACTATAATGATGAATTCTCTCAGCAACTTCATCCAGCATCTTCACATGTCTTTTGCTTTTGCTCTACCTTTGATGCATACATTTACCCCCAAAACTCATCCATCTCTGGACCAACAAAACCTTTCAAAACAATACATTGTTTGCGTGTAATTGTTTGAACATTTTAATCTGGTACATTCGGGTATTTGGCAAGACTGATTCATTCAGGTTTAGAGACAAAGAAGGCACCAGTAATTATATAGCATGATGCATTTATTAAAATATCATTTATGTCCAACCATTAACCAAAAAAGTTTTTTAATGCTCCATCCAATCCCAACATAATATATTCTGAAATTAAATTAAATATGATACCCTCATAAACGTTTTGAAGTTTAGTATAAGAAAATGAGACAAGCAAGGAATAAAAAAAGGTTTATGAAATGTTCACTTGAAACCAAGTGTTTGCAGTTACAAAAATGAAAGAGAAGTAATCTGAAAACAAACTTAAAACAATGAAATGAGGAATGAGTCATTATGTAGCTCAATTATGGAAAGAAGAAACAACCCAATTGAGCTGAGCAGTAGTTTGTAATTAAAGAACTATCAAACATTAAATAGGGCAGTTTTGCTTTATTTCATTTGAATGGACACATTTTTGGATTTCTGTGTTTCAGATTTTGTTCAAAATAGATTTATGATTTGGTAAGCAAAGCTCTGTTATGCACAAGAGCAGTATCTTTTATGGTGACCAAGAACAACAACTTAAAAAGGAGTAGCTACCCAAAAAGGTATACTACTTTAGTCCTTTTAGCTCAATTTCCCTCTCAGTATCTACACCAAAAGCTCATCAAATAACTTTGTAAAAAAATATATATATTCACATGTAATGTATTTTTTTTCTTCTGGATTAATAACTGTGCTGGGGGTTTTTTTGGGGGTTTTTTTTGTTTTTTTACCACATTGGCAGTGGAATAAATTAAATACAGATAAAGATGGTGTGCTGTGTAGATAACCAGTACTGCATAATTCCATAGCCACAGTATTTAGTATCGGGACTGAACTTGTTGTTTCAGTAACTGGTTCCCAGTCTGGATCTTCTTAAAAGGTTTCATGTTGCACCAGCTGCACCTGGTGCAACATGACATGACAGTGTAAATTGACTGAACAGTTTTGTTTCACGTTACCCTCTATAATCTGTCTGTGATTAAAGCTGTGAACAGTCTACAGGGCAGTTTTTTCACAGTTTCAAGTGTCAGAGGAGAGCTGGTTTGCTGCAGCAAGCTTATGGTGTTTAATAAAGTGCTGGAGGATAACCTGGGTTGAACATTTGTCTTTTTATATTTAAGTATGATTTGGGAAAGTATTTCATTGCTTCATAATATATATTTGAAATGAAATTAAAAAAGAATACTTTAAGTTGATTTTATTTTCTTCCAATTGATATATATGTTTTATTTTTCTTCCCTGACACATCAACCTTACAGGGAGTCAGAGTAACTCTTGAAGCACTTCATAAAACCTCTGTACCCTAACAGAATACAGTGCTATTCTTTAATAAAGTTATTATTTTCAACTTTATTAAATCTTTAGATTTAATAAATCTAATTAAATCTTTAGATTTAATAAAGTTAAATCTAACTTTTCAACTTTATTAAATCTTTAGATTTAATAAAGTTAAAAATTTTTATTTAAATCTTTAAATTTTTATTTAAATCTTTACACGTGCTATTAACTCTTTTAAAAATATATTTTTATTTTGCTTTCCCTTGCCTTGAAATATTTTCTCAATTTCTACTTTCAGACCCAATAAAATGATTAATGAGTATTTCGAAAAGACTATGTAGCTCCAAGGGTTTGCTATCTTTGTAGAAGATAGGATACGGTAGTTTTAACCTTTGATCCACTTGTTTACAAGGAACCTAAACTTAGCTATTATTACAGCAAAAACCATAATGTCACATTTCATCTTTGGATTTGTAAATAGATTTAGTCCCAAATGATTCATATATTTGGCAGATTTAGATTTAAACTAAAATTCACATTTTATCAATATATCTGTTCTGACCGGAAGTAATATTGACGTTTTGGAGCAGCCCAGCTAGAATTTGATGGAGAATCTGTGGAGATAGCTAAAGAT
This sequence comes from Brachyrhaphis roseni, assembly GCA_903066815.1. Taxonomy (NCBI): domain Eukaryota; kingdom Metazoa; phylum Chordata; class Actinopteri; order Cyprinodontiformes; family Poeciliidae; genus Brachyrhaphis; species Brachyrhaphis roseni. The sequence continues at coordinate 25,576 of CAEFZY010038802.1, forward strand.
CCCACCAGAGGTGATAAACTCCACTCCTCCAGAGCCAAAGTCCTACAACTTTTACATTTGTCCCAGGTCCAATTGATCTCCTCATCAAGTTCTACTGGGTTCATGCTAATGACCTAATTTTTCAATTCAAATATAATGTTTTAGCACTCAAGGAGTAGAGTTGGACAGCCACAGATTAGGATGTTCACAAGGAGGCATTCCTAAGTAATATACTTGAAGCTCATCACCAGCATGCTTATAACTGATGAGCAATGTAAGAATAGGTACTGTATTGTCAGAAAATTTCCCCTGATTATTAAAAAAGTATATATTTTTTTTAACATGCCACCTTTTAATCAAACAGAAATAAAGAGTGATAAATTACTATTATTAAAAGCTGATACTCTTCTTCTTTGCTTAAGATTGTAAATCTAAATCTGCCAAGAATCTGAATAATTTGGACTAGACAGACATGGCTGATTAAGCTACAGATGACCTCAGAATTGTGTTTTCTCTTTCCTGTGGATGATTGTCTGGACGCAGTGTGGAGAAGTCTGTGAATGACTGAAATGCTTCAGGGTTTGATGCTTTCTTTATTGTGCCAGCTGGTGCATTGTTTGCTGGAGTGCAGAGATGTTTTAGCCTCTGTGTAGAAGGAAAGAAAAAACATTTGTTATTTTAGTATGTGTTAAGATGATTTATAATAAAGAATGACAACAGGTACAATGTACAAATTAGAAAGGTAGAAATGGTAGAAAAATATATTAAAGACAAAGATGGTGTCCTGCAAAAGTTGATTTTGTTTGCCAGTTCTTTATTGTAAATTAAAGCTTTTTATTTTTCTTTTTTTTTAACATCAGATACTTCAGTGTACTCCCAGCCTTGATGCCTAATTTATAGAATAATTTCAAAATTCAATATGTTTACCTGTTTTAGTGTTCCTGGAGTGATGCTCACAGCATACAGCATCCACAGCGGAACAAGTAATGTTGAAGAGAGAGTGAAGAATAGTCCCAAGGCGTATCCCCACCATGGATATTCATACGTGTTGTTGAATTTCAAAGGTTTATGTTTGATCACAGAGAACAGAAATGTAAACTAGAAGAAAAAGGCACAAAAAAGCACATCAGTTCACTGCAACCTTAAAGCTTCAGAGAATTATCTACATTTTGAAATTTGTTGGACTACAGTTGGATCCTCACTGTAACATGCACAAGGATGTTTCTAGCATCTTGTCCGCACTCAACCCTGAACCACTGTAGGTTTGGTTAGGCAGTATTTTATTAATCTAGAGGAAATTATGAGGTAGTCTGTTGCTTACATACATATCTGTACATGATATATACATAATTAAAAACATAATTATAAACTAAATAAAAGAATATAAAAACTACAACAAATGGAATAGAGGGAAACAATCAAGACATTAATTTCCCTGTTTCTCGCATTCCCTCCTGTCCCTGAGAGTGCTCCTCTATCGAGAGAAAACATTGTCCGAGAGCTGGCTGGTTTTGTTCAGAGCTGTGCTCAACTTGGACAGCTGATATGCACAAAAAATAAATTAATGCAAAATATCACAAAATAAACACTTACGGTACAGATAGCTGGTGTGATGTACCTCCAGCAGTATTTCATGAAAGGCCAGGGACGATAACCAATCATGTCCTTCACATTATCATAGTGACGATCTGCACCTGAAACATTAGATACCATTTGTTTGCTGACATGCAGCAGCACAATAGAGGAAGCCATCGAAAACTTGAGTTAATCAAATGTGTTTGATCGCATACCATAAACCCATCCAATACAGACAGACTGAAGAATAGCAAAAAATAGAAGTGTCATCCCGCTGCAGGCATAGTAGTCAAACAGCTGGAAAACATAAAGGCCTCCCTGAAAAAGACAGTCTCTGTCACTCGAAGTATTCTAGCTGTATACAAACTACAGAAAATTTATAGAAACTTTATGGAAACACATTATTATTATTATTATAACTCTCATTTGAGTTTTACAGATGCCTCTTTGTAACATGGCTCCAAATTATGTCTATTCACAGATTGTTTCATATAGCAAATCAAAAATTTGTCAAAAATAGCTGAAATACCTAGGTGCAATGCTCACAGTTGGCTTGGTTTTTACAAAGCAACCAATCAAGGAACACCATTCATTTTCCTTGGAGCTGATTGGCTGTACCCCAATAGCGTAAATAAGGAAAACTAGATATTTGCTTCTGTTGTAGTGCAAAGATGGTTTTTACTGTGCATATTATTACATATTGAGTTATATTTGGTGCTTGAACTATTAGAATAGACAGATGTAAGCATTCCCTAGAGTATCTCAAGTATTTGTAGATTTAATCTGTTCATGAGTGGTTCAGATACTTAACCTAACCTCTGTAAATACCTTGGGTCCACTGTATTCATTGGCCATGTTATGTAGAATGTTACTGGTATTTCCAAAGATGTTGTCACTTAATATCAGTGTTGTGTGACTTTTTATTTTGTTTGTTTTATTGTCATTAATCTAGTCATTGAAAATTAAAATCAACACACATCATCTCAAGTCAATCATTTTGTTCATTGAATGAGGCTTGTGAGTTTTTAATGGTTGGGAACATTTTTTGTTTAAACCGCTCAATTTTATAAATAACTAAAGCGCCCAAGATGCTAAACCAGAGTTGAGTTTTGTATTTAGGGCTCTATTTGAGGTGTGGACACCAAATTTGGTGGTTCATACGGTTCAGATCATATGAACTGATCACTTTGTTGGTCTAGAACGAAAATAGAAGACTTGTTTTCATAACAGTACATATATCAATATTTTCAATGTCATAATCTCAAGCATCTGTCAAGATTTGAACCTGTTTTTAGTCGTATTTTGAAGTAAATTCAGCTTTGTTTGCATTTGTTCATACTGTAGATAAAGGATTAACTGTTCAAACCACTCACCTCCGTTACCATCACAAGACCAACCAGGAAACCTCCAGCACAAATTGTGAGAAGAAGCAATCTCCGTATAAGGGTTTTTTGAAAGAAGGAGGGATACATGTCGGAGATGGTTGTAACCAAGGATTCCTGATATACAAACTGTTGAGGTAAGAGACATTGTTCAGTAAAATTACAGCGGTACTTTCGTGTAAGACTTTCAGTTTTAAATAAAAAATTGCTATGTTTCCTACCTGACTATCTAATCCCAAGAAGATGATCATGACAAAGAAAAATATCGCCCAAAGCTGAGGCAGAGGCATTAAAGCCACAGCTCGAGGATAAGCAATGAATGCCAAGCCTGGGCCTGTTAGATGACATCAAAATGTTTCTTTAGTATGTCTTATCACTATCACTTGGAATCTCTGTTAAACATAAATCATCAACTTCCAGTACCTGATTCAGCCACCATGGAAATTTCCACATTCTGCTCTTTTGCCATAAAACCGAGCACAGAGAAAATAGCAAAGCCGGCTACAAAGCTGGTTAAACTATTCAGCAGGCATAGGTAAATACAATCCCTGTTTGGAGGAAGTGTAAAGAAATAGTGTTAATTATATCATAATGAAATAATTATATGCTGAGTGAAAAAAAAATCACATCTACCTGTAACAGTTGTTGTTGTATTTGTTATAACTTCCCAAAGATGTCAGAACACCTGTGCAAACTCCATAGGAGTAGAAAATTTGGCTGCCTGCATCCATCCATACCTGAAAATGTACATTTTGTTGTGTTATCAGGACCTAAGTGTGCATATCTCATTGAAACTAAATTTTATATACCAAAGAAGTCTACACACCCCAATTAAATCACCAAAATATAACCACCTTTGCCTTCTTTAAACGTGTCCAGTATTTAAACCTGATCTTTTCACTTAGGGCTTTGGTTTACATTATGTTTTTTTTTTACTTTTAGGTTCTGTAACAAAACTTAGACATCTTCACAGAACAGTTGTATTTATACTGACATTAATTTATGTGAGCAGAGAGGGATCTGCTCTGCTCACACTAAAAAAATGAAAACAATTCATAATTTTACTACTATTTCACAAACAAGCACTACTTTGTGTTGGTCTGTCCAATTACAACCCTTAAAATTCACTTATGTTGCTATGAAATTTGGAAAATCTCAAAGTGTAATAACATTACTGCAAAAGCACTGCAGCTTGGCAATTTTGAAAGTTTCAAGCTGCATATCTTAATACTCATCTTATGACATCCAATCTGTGTGTGATTAATATTTAGTAGAAGAAGGAGTGCTGTGATAACAAGTTTGTGATAAACATGCAAACAAGCCAGGGCTTAAATGTATTTATATAAAGCATACACGTTTTGATATGACCTGTGAGAATATTTATTGAGTCACCAACCTTCAATGCCTATTTTACTGGTACAACTGCACTTTGTGCCCTTCCCTTATTACCACAAAATCCTAGAAGAAAACAATCTTAACATTTGCATATCAGTGTCAGGATCCTCTGGATTACGGTCCCTTGGCAAAATATTTTCAATCATAAGGATTTTAAATGTGGAGAATCGATTACATTTGCTAGAAAAGATAGATACAAAACCAAATATTTATGAATTAAGTCTTAGAAGACAAACAGCTTTACAGGTTTAAAATGGTACCTCTGGGTCAGCGAGGCGGGACGGGTCAGGATAGAGGTAGAAAAGAATGCCGTCTTTTGCTCCGGGTAATGTCAGTCCACGGACAAGCAACACTGCCAGCATCACATATGGAAATGTAGCTGTGAAATACACCACCTAATACACAAAGATTACAGTGACTGTGAGTACAAGACAACAAGAAATCAGAAATGAAAGGAAACCTGCTAGTTCTGTACTGTACCTTTCCTGTGGATTTAACTCCATTCCACACGCAGAAATAACACAACACCCAAGCAAGAAGCAGGCAAAGAGCCAGATCCCAACGAACACTTCCTATGTTATCAATTCCATTGGACAGCCCCAATATTCTCCTCCTGTGACAGACTTTATTCAGTAATGCACACAAACAGAAGATCTTAAATAATGTTTCACTTCCTGATACTTACTCCCAAAACTGAACAACTGAAGATGTTGTGTTGGCATACAGGTGGAAAAAGGATGTGTCATTGTGACCATGTTCAAAACAAGCGTCTTACAAGGAAGCAGAGATGTTGTAATTAGCAAACTTAGATGAACGATGACGTAAAAGATCCCGAAAACCTGCTTTTTACCTGTGTTCCAGCTGTTATTGCAGCTCACCCATGGAAGCTCAGTTCTGAAGGATGAAAACAGGTAGAGAAAGGTCCAAGCCAGAATGACGATGTAATACACCCCGGTGTACAAAACAACAACTTGGCTTCCATAACCCAGGCCTATGGAGAGACAGGTATGTCTTTAGCAAATATATATATAAAATCAACTGGGTATTCGTTAATTCAACCCAGGTAGCATCAGTATTGTGACAGTTTTAGCACATACCTTCAAAAAGAGGGCACATATTCCTCCAACATGTTATTCCACCCTGGCTGGTGAATTGACCCAAAGATGTCTCAAGGAAGAAGAGTGGAATGCCACAGGAGATAAGAAATAAAACATAAGGAATGAAGAAAACCCCTTCAAAACAAACAAGTCAGAGATTAGTCTCTCAGAAATATCAACACAAGGTTGCTGTTGACCTTAGCCTTTTTTCTGACATTTAATGTCAACAGTGCTGAATATTTTTAATCATTCTTATTTATCAAGAAATACTCTACAAAACAATACTAACATTGTTATTTGTCAACTCTTCTCTGTGGCTAACTTTTATGGTGGTTTTGAGGTGTAACAATAGCAAAACTTTAACTCCTGACATTAATATTGCCCTCACATTAATCATGCAAATCTCAATGTATTTTGACAACTGGCTTTTCATTAGGTTATAACTAGCGAATGTCCAGCTCTCAACAACAACAAAAATTTACCTCCTCCATTTTTGTAACAAAGGTAGGGAAATCTCCAAACGTTTCCAAGACCCACAATATGTCCAGCCACCGCCAGGATGAACTCCATCTTTGTGGCCCATTGGTCCCTCACATGAGTTTTTGGCTCAATGCCAAAAGGTCTGTCCCCAGGGTTTGGTTTTGTTTTCACATGGGAGATTTGTTTTGGGTCCATTTTAACCTTGGTCAGGATTAGATAAGTATGACTAAGTATGCAATGGACACAGTGTTTATTAGTTAAATACATTTATGAACAACATACATTTACAGTCTGCAATACATTTAAGTTCAGTATGGCATAAGTATACAGCATGAAATCATAAATTCAATCAGTCAAATTTCCATTGCTAATATTACCATTTCTTTATTATTGTAACACTATGATGTGAGATTATCATAGAATAGGAGGTCGTGGGTGGAGAAAGAGCAGAACACTGAGAGGGAATAGCGTAGCGGTCCAGACTTTTATTCAAGCTTAGTTCTACAGAATAGAACCCCTCAGGCCCTCCTAAACAAAAAAAACACAGAAGAAGAAAATAACAGCTCCTCTTAAAGGCACAGCACAATTCCTTAGCTGTGGAACATCTTTAGTAAATAACTGATCTTGTATGAAACCATATTAATTGAAAAGGAAAAATAAATCATCTTACATTATTATTATCATCGGGTTTTTTTCGTTGTTGTTGTTGTTGTTGTTTTTACATTATCATTGGTAGTATTATTTTTATTATTATTTTATTATTACAGTAATGTAATGAAGGACTTGTACATATTTTTTTCTTATATAACAGTTTTTTATTTTCTTTCTTTATCTACCACATCAACAACAAATACTCTCCTTACTATGAATACGTTAAGGACTGCACTAGACTCTGTTTATGATTTGTTTTTGCATATTTAGTTTTGTTTCTGACTGTTCACTTATGCTTGCTACCTTTATTTTATTTGTTTATATAACAATTTTAAAAAACTAATAAAGTAAATCAATTCAGACAGTAATCTCAAAATAAATGGCAGTTTATGTTTATTTATATTGCAAAATGGGATTTGAACAAATAATAAATTACGAAGAAAAGCCTGTATATGTTTCAGTGCATTGATTTTTGATGTCCACATCATTTGAAAGCTGCATGTCACACAAAAGAAATGCCTTTTATTTTGAAAGTGTGATTTTGTAAATATTTGTTTTTAATTTTATATGTGAATTTTATTTATTTTTATTTTTTTTGTTGCATGTTTTTAGTGTTTTTACATTGTTTTGATCTACTCTGGACTCTCTGAAAGAACAAATTATTTTACGATGGTCATATGTTTCAGGGTGTCCAAAATACAGTAGTTATTCCTTTTGATTTTATCAAAAGGATGGAAAAATCATCTTCCTTTTGTAGCGTCAAGAATATTACTAATTCTCTTCTAAATCACACTCGCGCATTAACTTATTTTCTGCCACGCTATTTTACACAAACAGTATTGCTGTTTTTTTGTTAAATATGTTATGTCCTCATTTAATTGGCGAGTAATTAGCACTTCTAGCTTCATTTTTCCTCCTGTTGCCATGGTGAATCGCGTTATTCACGTTCAATTGATGAGGGCTATTTTCTGTCCTCGCGCTCACGCGTATCTCGGGGGTAACTGCTCTGAAACCGGAAACTCAAGAGTGTCAAAGAGGTGAGGTGGAACTCTGCCCTCATCTGTGAGTTCCGTCTTCCACCTACGTGTGCGGGGTTTCTTTGGGAGGGTCGCAGAGTGTATAGGTTGCCTCTACGAACAATGCTTACAGACAGCGCTTGTTTATGTTTACAGGGTTGAGGTACGGCGGAGCTCATTGGCGAGCGAGGAGCAGGTGTGCGACACAACGGAGCCAATACCGAGACGGCTTCGGAGTGGAGCGAAGAGGTTCCTTCTCCTGGATTTGACTGACATGATTCCAGCTTTGTAAGACTTCTCTAATTGAAAATAAAGAGCAATCTTATCCTGGACTTGGGACCCCTCGACTGATGTTATTGGGGTTTAGCTCTGAAAGGAATTTTATTTTACAGTTTTGAAAACAAAGTGATTTATTCCTTTTGTGATCCCGCTGGGAATAAATATATTTATTCAAGCCTAAACCGGTTTCTGCTTCCCTGGTTTCTGACTCACTGGCTCCCCCTTGTTGTCGAAGAACTTGTCGATGTGACACTTATCCTTATCAGTTTGGTGCTTACACACACATCATGTATATGTGCATAAATTATTATTTTTTTTTCTCTTGCATCTCCATTAACTTCCATATCATAGTTGTCAAATAAAAATTCACAAATCTATCCATCTGTATAATACATCCTGTTAGAATTATTATGTTTTGTTATCACTCTTACATTGTTAGTTTTACATTACTAGTTTGTTTTTCATTTAAAGGTTTTGCCCTTTAAATGAAAGAACTTGATGAACTGGGTGTAAAGACAAAACTTGTTTTTCCGTTAAACTTGAACAGGTCTTTGCCGCTGCTTCCTTGTCTACCGGAATACTCCTTACTTGTGAAACTGCCTGTGTGTGGAATTGAGTTTCTGTGTTCCCTCTTCCTTAACAGAAGGGATAGTCCCCCTTCTGTTAAGATCACTCTCCCACATTCCATTTGCTCCTTTCCCCTGCTAATAAAAAGACAAGCTCTGCAGCAGAGTGTCTTCTCCTTTTGCAAAAGCTTGGTTGAAAACTAATAAACGTTGTCTGTGGTTCTTTTTAATGTAGGTCGAGAAAATACCTATCACACCTTCACACATATATTAATAGATTAACACATACTAACCAAATTAACTCTTTTTTTCTCTAATAAGAAACTAATATATTACAACACTTGTATATCATGTCCATACAAAAAGTAAAATTTTAAAGAACTTTTAGTGCAGTTAAACAAGTCTCTATCTTACCTTGAGCAGAACAGGTTCTTTCCTGTCGCTTCAGAAGATACCTGATACCTGATTCTTCATTAGACGTAGAGAGGGGTTTCTGAGGGAGTGGCTATTGAGGCTAACACAACCTATTTTCTCAGAACCAACAGAGACTAGAGTTACATTTACATTTGTCGGTGACTGTTTTGTCCAGATAACGCAGATAATCGCCTCAGACCCTACGCAGGGGCTCAAACTTATCTTAAGGGCTACAGGCCTTAGATGTAGAACATTTGTTCCCCCCCTTACTCTCCTTAATGTTTTTTTTTTTTAAATACAAGGAAATGAGTCTCTTTCAAACAATAGTGCATTTACTTATTAGTCAAACATTGTGTCATTTGACTCAAAATGATGGAAAGTCAGCGCTGTTGAATCTGGAGGCTTCCTGAAGTCTATTCACTCTGTTCTTTTGTGTTGCACTGCATATCCAGAACAAGTGTTCGCAGAAATACTAGATAAGTTTCTTGGTAATTCATGGTCAAACAAAATAATCTGGTCAAAAATACAATATAAAGTTTCCAAAAAGAGCCACAGAAAGGTGTTTTTTTTTTAGAAACATCAAAATTATCTAAAATGATCATACAATATAATAATTGGTGACACTGTGGCTGATATTCACAAAAATTATTTCAATTTTGAAGGTATCGGATAGACAGAAATCATGAATATTGTTACAAATAAAGGTGTTCAGAATAACTTTCTTTTCTCATTGCTATTAAAAAGTAAAATACATTTATGCTCTAGTGAACTGAATTGGTGATTATTTCAATATTACCCTATTGTATGCAAGATCCTCAAAAGAGAATACCAGGACATATGGTAAATAAGTCATTACATATATCTGTTCTCATTTCCTGCTGTGGTACATAACATCACCACAGACAATAAAGGCAAATAAAAAATATAGAACACAATGGACAGAATAAGATTTTTTTTTTCTCTAAAACTGAAATTAAATATTGTTTTTTGCATCATGACATTATATATTTAAATATATATATTTAACATATTTAAGTTAGTAACCATTCTAAATGTTGACATTAAATAATAAAAGTTATATCTACAGGTAGAAATATTTGCCCCAACTTCTGAATTCTTAAAGTAAAGGAGCATTTTTGTCACTGAGCGTTTCATTAAGGCCTTTTAAAAGGTTAGTTCTTCTATTTACCACAAGAGGTCAGTATTTAACATAACTTTCGACATTTACAGATTTCTTCTTTTTTTTCAACTGCTTTGCTGCATTTCTTTGATCTGAATTACACTTCTCAGCGCTGCTTTTTATACTTACAGTTTCTCATTCCTTCCAACAAATTGCAAATCCTTTTATTTGACCAATATTCTCCAAGAAATCATCATTGAAATTACACAGGTGGACTCGATGTCTTCAAAAGACAATTGTTGCACCAGATTTTATTGAGGGGAATGAGAGTAAAGGGGACTAAATATGTAAGTATGTATGTGTACCACAGTTTCAGACATGATTTTTAAAAATAAAAAAAAAACATGTATTCTTTTCCTTCTACTTAACACTTATGCATTATTTTGTATTGGTCCATTATATTAAATACCAGTAAAATACATTAGAGATTTATGTAACGTGGCAAAATGTGATAAAGTTCAAAGGGTATGTTTACAAGCATACGTTACCTGTTGTATTGTACTTTAGAATCTCAACATAAAACCCATCCCACAATTTCTCATGTCACTAAAATTAGCTAGAGAAAAATGTCTTGTCCTGTTAAATTTGCTCTCAGCTGCATTTCCATGTACTTATGTAACTTCGTGCGGCATAGCTTTGAAAGACACTGCCAAAGATAATTCATTTACAACCATGTAATGATTTGTCCAACTTGTTTTCCTGTGATCATTGCAAGTCCTTCAGTCAGAGATTCACCAACAGATATCAGAGCAGTGGCCCTGAAGCAAGAAAACCTGCTTTGAGATGGAAAATGCTGAAACAAAGACAGAGAAACTCCCAGGACATCATCAGGTTTCTGAGGACGGCAATGAGTGAGTGCACTGACCATTTAATTCACATATTTACTGTTAAAAAAAATATATCTTTCTGTGACTTTTATGAGTCATACAGTGTTGTCAAGCTTTTTCTAACAATGCATTTTCTAACATTCATTTCATACCTGTAGTCATAGATAAGAGAAGCACATGAAAATAACAGATCATTCAGACTTTTTCATTTTGCACATTTTGCCTGTATAAACAACTCCATTTCAGCAAAACATGTAAATATTCACGTTGTTGTTTATATGTAAACGTCTAGACAACAAAAGTCATCTTCATTATTCTCTGTATGATTTATGATCCAAACTTTCAATTCAATTTAAGTTACTGATGTAGCAGAAATTCACAAGTCCCATCTCTGTACAAGACAAAGAGCTACAATAGACATACAGAAAAATATAACCATGTTTTTTTTTTTCTTTTTTTGTCATTTTGCTATCTAAGAAAATTTAGGCTATTACATCATTGTGACTAAATCTGTGGCCTCGGCTGACAGAACTTGGTGATAATGAGGGTAATAATAGGATAGGTTTTTTTAAATTTATTTTGGCTTTATGTTTAATGATTTAGTTTTATGTTCATCTTTTCAAGAACATTATAGCAGTTTTAGTCTACATTTATTTTATTAAACCTCAATCTGACCTTCAGGGATTTCTTTGAGGGCAATTGTTCCTCCTTGCATACCTCCCTTTAAAGTTAAACCTCTTTGGTTTTTCTGATGCTGCAGACATCAACTTTCATATCAGTGGTAGTAAACGCCTGCTGCAGGTCCCAAATTGATATTTTAGGGTTTTCAGAGACTTACTTTAGCATTTTGCAGTCCCTCTTGTTGGGTAAACTTGTCACTCCTGGGCATGCTGGTAGTTATTTTCAATGTCCTCCACCTTATTCCAGGCAGTGGGCTATCTTATTTTAGATTTATTTCAGAAACAGAATAAACACAAGTTGTTTCAGAGTGCCTGTCTGCACTAGAATTGAAAAATAGTAAGGTGAAAAGTTGTGATTATGATGCTAATAAGGCCTCCTCTCTTTTAATACTGCACCATTTTATAACCAAAATACTTTGTTCACATTCAGGTTTTGTTGTGCATTATAATAAATCTGACATTGCTACTAGAACCTTAACAGGAAGCTCTAATAGATACAGCTCTGCATCTCCATTGGTCTTTCACCTACTTACTGTTTGCTTCCATATATTTTGAAGGTGAAAGGTGTTTCATTTAAAAACAAAGCTTTGTGTAGTTTCCCTATGATTCTCCTTCAGTCTATTTAGTTGATGAAAGGTCATGAATCACCTTTATGACCTTCAGCCCCAAGCCTGTAAATGTTATCAGCCATCTGTACTCTTTCCTACCTTTTTCAGAGTAATACAGTGGGGCGGGCTGAGCTCAGAGCTGAGGGTAAAGTTACACTTTGATTACATGTTAGAGGCTTTCTGCTAAGGCTCTAAAGTACAACTTGTACTACAATCAACCTCCAACACACATAACCTCTCTTTTTTTGTTTGAAAATAATTTTGATAATTTTGTTATACTGCCACTAATATGTTTTCTGTATGGTTTTATGTTTCATTTCATGATAAAGTTTGTTTGTTTGTTTACTTTTGGTCTTTATTTAGAAATAACTTATTTTGAATTGCTGATTTTGAATTTGGGATGCGCAGTAATGGTTAGTAAATCCCAGAAACATATTAGGTTACTTAGCCATGCTAAACAACTTTTGTTTGATTATGTGTTTGCCTTTTCTCTGCAGGACTTGGATCAAGATTAAGTTTCTTGAAACAATGCTCTGCCTTGCATTTTTATTTTGTGTACTGGACCCATTTAGCAGCACCTTCAGTCAAACCATTTCCAGGATTCGAGTTCAAACTGTCTATTCACGTCTGCGGCTCTATGGCCGCTTTTTTTAAATTCAGAATTGTGCTTTCACTTTTTTCAGTTTGAGGCTAAGTCTCTGTCCTTCAAAATTGTTTGCTGCAGTGACAACAAAGTTGTAACAAAGGTTACAACTTTTTATTACTTTAAATTCCTGGGCACCATAAAAAAAAAAAAAAAAAACGAAACAGCTTACGTATGTCTGCATGAATGAATTTTAACATTGATGTTTTATGACTATGTTTCCATTTACAATTGTGGGACTTCAATTTGCAAAAGGTCAAAGAGTTCTTCCTCAGAAATGTTAAGTCTAGATTAACAATGCACCAGTTTGAAAGTCTTTAACTATTGCGACTTGGCAAGCTTTTTCAGGTTAAAATCTTGCCAGGATACATTCCAGTTCACAGATACTGACTTCTGAGACCCAGTGTTCTGTATTTAGTGAACAGTAAACCATTAAAACTGTAAAAATGGAACACTGGTGTTTTCCAGAAATTAGACACAAATGAACATCACTTTTTTTTGTGACATTACAAGATGGATGTAGTGTAAAATTAAGTGGGACAAAGAGGTCTCATGATGCTATCCAGCTTTATTTAATCTGCCCACTCATGGATGGCTTAATGAATGTCATATTGTATAATACACCCTGTTAGAATTATTATGTTTTGTTATCACTGAGCAATTTGACTTGTGTCAGACATCACAGAGCTGATAACAAAGGGTTATATAAATTAATAAATACATTTTCTATGGTTGACTTGAATGCTTCTACTGAGTCGTTCATATCTATTTTGTAAACACAAAAAGAAAATAAACATTTGGGTTCAAGCATACAGCACATTAAATTAAAACCAGGTAAAAGTACGTAAAATACTCTCCATATGCCAAAAAACCATTAGAGGGAACCAACTCACCTCCCCATTTAATATTTAATATGACCAATGAAAGTTTAAGATTATTGTTTATTAAAAGCAGGCCAATTTTGTTTATATTTTTTCAAAATTTTTAATTTATATAAAATAAATGATGCGTTTGTATGAGTAAAATTATATATAAGTCTTAGTCTTTTAACATTTTTGGCACAGCTAAGCTTTTTTAAGTAAAAATTATATATTCTTCATGCTGTATAAGAAAAATAAAAAAACATTTACACTACCATATATCTAAACTAACTGATTAAATAGAACAAATTAAAACTAACAATACATAAGAAAGATTTTTGATTTTAATTTATATACATTTATTTTATCTACCTAACTAGAAATAACCATAGTTGTCATTTACTGCAGATGCTCTCATTTTCTGGTTCCAGTTTGTAAAGCAATTTTTTAATGTAAATTCTGGAGCAGGTAAATCACAAAATATTTTTCTTACTCTCAGCGAACACCAGGTGGCGCCAACTCCCCTTCTTTCTTTCTTTTTTTTTTTTACATCTACAAACAATAAAAAGAAAGCTGGCTCACAAGGCAACTGACAGATCACACACCACACCTCATCCATAAATTGAAATTAAAGTTTCAGAGTGGCAATCAAAAAATCTCAATCCCATAGAAATGCTTTCAGCAGTTTTGTCAGGAGGAATAGTTGTGAGAAGCTTGCAGAAAGGTACACAAGACATTTATTCAAAGTCATACAGCAAAACTACTAAATCTTAAGGAAATATTAGTATATATTTCTATGAAAAAAGCTATTAAAACTTCCCAAAAACATTGTCTTTTTATTTTAGTACAGAAAATCAAAAGTATTTTGTTAACACTGGAAAAAGTTTTGTGAACATAGAGAGAGCCTACATGCCTACATGAAAGCAAGTAAGCAGCAATGAATGACTCACTATTGAATCTCCTCTTTCTGTACCGAGACCATGTGGCCCGGGCTGCTGGAACAGTCCCCGCCTTAAGTTGCTCATTCAGAAACAGTCCCACCCCCTGCTTCCTCTGTCCTTCTTACTCTGTGGCTCCGACTCATTGTCACACCACTCAGCTCTCTCAAACCTCCTCATGGACTCACTCCTGGTCAGTTCTGGGCATAAAGTGTGTCCTAGTGAGGCTGGGGGTTCTGCACTTGTATTTTGCTCTGAAGGCACCAAATGAAGTCTCTTGGAATGGATGCATGACTCAAAACTAAAGTGGCATCTTTTTAAGGTACTCTTCATTTTTCTCTACTGCCTCGGCATGGTTTTCATAATGTGTTTAGAAGTTTTCCAAGTGAAGTCTTCTGTTATTTCAGATCCGTAAAGCCAAAGACATAGCTGGTACCCAGGCAGTTTAGTGGTACAGTGAGGCTTGGAGCTTGTAATATGTAGGCCAAAGGTTACTTGTTATGCTGCAGTGAGGTGGTTACGTCTCTTGTTTAGTACAACACTCTACACTGGCAGCAAAAAGCAAACAAAATCATTTATTCTTCTTAAGCAAATATTTGAACAGTCTTCACATGAAGCTCTAAAAAAGATCTCTATGTTTCTAATTGTCTTAGGTACATAAGTTTTACATTACCAATTGTGCTCTTTTGTTTTCTAATGTGTAAATTTTTTTTATTACAGCTCCGACACATGTATTGCACTTAACTAACAGCAAGTCAACATACTTTTACATTTTATACTTGTCTGAATCTCTTGCATAAAAGAGATTCAGTGGAAAGTTTCCACAGATGTCCTTGAAATGATGAGCTCATAATTTCAAGAAAGGAATGGCCCTGTTTCAAAAAGCAACAGTGGTAAATGATGCCTTACTTTCCAAAGATACAAGTATGACCTGTCAAGGCTCAGATTGTACACATTGCTGAGGCAGTTCACCTGCTCTGCTAATGGATTTCTGATTACTCTGTTAGTACAGGTAGCTTACACTGTAAACGTGTAATGAACCTTTTCTCACAATAGGTCTAAAATACATATCTTACGTGATATGCAGTTTGCTGAATAGCTTGCACAAAGTTGTCTGGTCATTTGTAAAGTTGATACCAGAAATTTACATAGACCAAATAAAACCCACACACTTTTTTGACACTAAAGTTAAGTCAGATCAAACTTCTCTTGTTTTTGATCACGAGAAATTACGCAACCAGTCCTTCTTCTGTCAGGAAGTAGGGTTGGTTTATAATAATATTTATAAACTAATACATATTATTATTAGTTTATTATTAAACTAACAATTGTAATTATAAACTACCGATAATGCCCTACTACTTACATACATTGATATAGATTCTCTAAACTGAATTAATCAACTTGCACAATAGTCATATGATACAGTTAAAAAAAAACAGTATCATATGACTATATGATAGTGCAAAGTCGTATACTGTATTATTAGCCTACTAATAATACTTTTAATAGTAGGGTAATCAAAGTTTGCCATATTTAAAAAAAATAGATATTTTCATAATCATCTGAATAAAAATAAAGAAAAAAAATATAATCTGTGGGATTTTCAAAAACTGCATAGCAGGAATAACAGACTACAGGAACCAACTGGAAATATTTTCTCGAACAAGGATTATGACCAAAGAACCTTGGAGATAAGACTGAATTTCTATTTTTGGTTCGATGAGCTTAATTTTTCATATTCATCGGCGGCTGGTTAATGAAGTTTTCATGTAGAGTGGTGATACTGATACCACTAGAAAGAAAGTTTGTGCCTTATTTCAAAGAGGTTGCTTGTGTAACCAAGATGGTCTCGCACTAGGGTTGCTTGTTTATAGAATATGCTGTCACTTTTGCCCAAAGGTTGATGTTAGTTAACAACATGTACAAGTTATTTAGCTTCTTTTTCTTTCCCCCTTTCCTTTCTTCATGTTTTTGAAAAGTAAATGTAATAATTTTTCTGCGGTCGGATTGCATGTGTTTGCTCAGCAAAAGCTGCATGTGAAAATACAGAAGCGCTCTTTTAAATCAAAGGACCAAAAACTGTTTTAAACTTGACTTGCAACACAATTTTGCAATAATAGCTAATAATTTTGTATTTGATGGTATGTAGCTGCACCCTGGTCATCTTGCTTATATTTCGCTTTTATTTCGCATTCAGCTTGTTGTGATTCTGCGGGTAACAATAAAACCAGTCCCAAGCCTTCCAGCCACGGTTCAAACAATTACATGGCAAGTATAAACATGAAGGGAATGTTCAACATCATAGCACTGAGGAAGGAGACAAATTCTGTGTCCTAGTATTTTGGTCCGAAATGTGCAAAACGGCCACAGAACAAAAGACAAAGACCTTGTGAAGATGATGGTTGGAGTTGGTAAGACAGTGTTATTATCCACAGTGAAACCTGCCCTATACTGTCAAGACTACTCAGAGAGGATGAAGCCATTAGTCCAAAAGAAACATAAAAAAATGTCAGATTGCAGTTTGCAAATGCACACAGGGACAAAGACCTTCTTTTTTGGAGACATGTTGGTCTTATGACCATTGTTACATTTGGATGACGATTATAAGACTTGGAGAACCATCCCAAGCATAATTTTTCGGGGCTGTTTTGTTGCAGGAGTAAGTGGTGCATATTGTAAAGTAAATGGCATCATGAGGAATATTGAAACATCTAACGGCAGGACGTTAAGCTCAGGCACAAATGGACCTACTGGATGGACAGTATCCTTAAGCATACAGGCTGATTATAAAATACCTTAAAGACAACAAAGTCAGTGTTTTCACATCACAAAGCCCTGATCTCAGTAGTATGAAGAAGTTGTAAGCAGATCGAAAAAGGTGTGTGCAAGTGAGGCAGCCTACGAACCTGACTGAGTCACACCAGTTCTGTCAGAGAGTTTGGGCCAGAACTCCAGGAAACAATTGTAAGATGCTTGTGGAAGGAAACCCAAAATGTCTGACACAAGTCAAACATTTTATATGTAAACTTCTGATTTTAAGGATATTAATAAATAAATATCAGAGAGATTCTCTCAATACTGTGGCATTTAGCAAAAGGAGAAAAAAAAGAATTTGGGTGATTCTAACAAACAGGAGAAGTTTGGTCTGATTTAACTTCAGGCAGTGAGGAAAAATATGTGTTTATTTTCATTCAGTAAATGTAAACGTCTGGTTTTAACCATACATCTGTTTTCTGCACTATAGCTTATTTACTCTCTTTCTAAAGCCTTCCCATCACCACACAAACCCAACACCACCTTGTTTACTCTAGCTGATCCCCTCTTTATGCAAGCCCTGAAATTGTAGAGGAAAATATTTTAAAGGAATTCATCCACTTGCTGCCAGGAGAGTGTTGATCCAGGACCTGCAATGTACTCGAAAGCAACTTTTTTCTGCCCCATCAAACCTGCGGCTGCACTAAAAGAGAAGCTGGAATAAGCAAAAATATAAAATAAAGCACCGCTCAATCAAAGTTGTTTTCTATCCAAGCCACAGTTTTATAGTCATATGACACATAAAAATAGAAAGCCCTAAGTGAGTTTGGCCGCTATCCTTCAACCGATATCAGGTTTCTTTTAGGTTTGTATTAACTCTCTGTACACAGTTATATATCTCTTTCTATAAATAATATATATTTAGACTGTCTCAGTGTCAGTTTTCAAGAATGAAGTGATTGATTGAATGTTAA
This sequence comes from Brachyrhaphis roseni, assembly GCA_903066815.1. NCBI lineage: Eukaryota > Metazoa > Chordata > Actinopteri > Cyprinodontiformes > Poeciliidae > Brachyrhaphis > Brachyrhaphis roseni. The sequence continues at coordinate 43,877 of CAEFZY010038802.1, forward strand.
TGTTCAAATCAAAGGACGGCATGACTTCTGAAATGCAATACAAAACAGAGGAAATGTTCCAACAATATTTTAAACTCAGTCAAGAACTAAAACGGTGATAAACACTTGCATTACTTTGCAATTGTTTCAAATTGGAGTTAAATTTTAACGTGGAGTTAAAATTTAACTCCACAATGGACATGTGGAGGAGGACGTGGAGTTAATTTTAACTCCACGTCCTCCTCCACATGTCCATTGTATTTGTTTTAGTAGAATATTAAAAAAAATTTCAATAATTGCTCACTTTTTGTCACTTTCCAATAAAGGCCAGCTTAGTGAAATGCATGGCTATTAGTTGCTTTGTTAACAAGTACAACTGCACATTAAGGGGCTTTTTTAAGACGGGCTGGGGAGGCATTCATGTAAAAAAAACACTTTATCTTAACAATATGAACAGTTCAAAACTTCACCAGTTGATGTCTTTTAATCTGTTCACTTGATTAATCTGCCTTATGAAAATTTTGTTTTTTTATTCCATAGCTTGTTTTCTGATTGTTTGTTTTCCTGGTGCCTTTTTTCCTTTAGATATTGATAGTTGTCACTACACATTGCACCATGAGGACATTTCAATTTGAGTGTATGTCTGGTTTAAATAACAAATAGAAAGTCAGGATAACTTTGAATGACTTACAATGAATTGAATCTTTTAATAATGTTAATCTCAACTATCTCAATTAGTTGCGATAGGCAGGCATGTTCATGTGTGAAATGATCTTTCTAGTTTTATATAATTGAGTGAGCAGTGCATTGAAATGTAGCAAATTAAAACTATTATTCACTAATTGGTCCTACAGTTGGTTTTTACGACGTGAAAAACCATTTTAGTCATTTTGTAGTTTAATGTTGGTTTTGCTAAGACTGTAGCAGAAGCAATAAACTATCATAAAGTTTCTTGCCTCAAGGATGCTTATGTACCTGAAATTAAGCAAAATGTCCTCCTATAGATGGGATTTAAAATGAGCTCTGGTTTATTATGTAGGACGTTAGATAGTCAGGAGGTGAAAGTTGTTGCTTAGCAAAATGAAACCTTCATTTCCTGTTGTTCATGTAAAGCACATAGCTGCGGGGCAAAGAAATACAAAAAAAATAAAAAATGATTTAAATTTAACAGCATGGAAATTATTTGAACTGGTTATATGCTTTATAAATATGTAAAAGTCTTGATCTGCACGGTTGCTTGTGTCATTGAATACCTAGCAAGTGTGAGGCAGCTTCATGAACTCTTTCGCTGACATAATTCAGATAAATATCAATACACTAGACCCATAGCAGCTGTGAAAAGACTCTTCCTGTGTTGAGCGGTTCTGTTCTCGCACTGCGTTGTTTCCCTGGACAACAATGTTGCCTTTTGTAGGGCATGAACTGAGCAGATGTTAAGCGTGGCAGCTACATGCTGTGTCTGTATAATAGTCTTTTGAAGCAAAGAACCAAAGAGAGGAATTCCTCTCATAAACAAAAACACAAAGTTCTAAAGAACTGGCAGACAAACCTTTATTTCAGCACACAACTTGTAGGAAGTGAACTCCTCATAGTGAAAGCAACGTTTGCAAATTTGGCCAAATGTCAGACCAAAAAAAGCAAGACAATGATGCCTCAAGAGTTTATGACTGTTTATACAATAAACTAAAGAAAGTATTCTGGGCGATCTCAATCAAGAAAGATATTTTACCATTATGTTTGAAATTCCAAAAACCAAAGATCCAAATGATATTTCTTTCTTCTATTTGAAAAAAAATCCAGTATAAAAACTGCATGTATTATTTTCTTTTTTCTTTCCACCGAGTTTATAGATAACTGAGTTTGGAAGTTATGCATGATTCTATTACAATAAACAATTTTAATCCACAAAGTAAAGCATTAAGGCTCAATGGGGGCAGAGTTGGAGTAAGAAGGACCTAAGTTCAAATTCTGGCCAGTAGTCTTGCATGAAGTTTGCATATTATCTTTGTGTGTGCATGGACTCTCATGCTTCCTCCCATAATCACAAAACATCACTGTTAGGATAATTGGTCATGACAATAAAATGATGAAAACTTGCATTCATAGAAGGTGAGCCATGCCTATCATGGCAGGAGAAACCATGTCTCTGTTCTAACAGCAGAGAATAACGTTAAATCTGCCTCTTTTTTGTTTAAATCAGCATTGTTTCTATTTACATTGAAAAAATAATAAGTGTATTTTTCTTTAAAATAAATTGACTATTTACTTTCTTATATTAACATTGTAGTTTCTTATACAGAACTGTCCAGGCCCTGGCATTGCCAACATAACTCCATCAGTGATCTTCCCTCTTCTTCAGATCCCTAAATGATCAATAAAGGACTTCAGGAATGTTGTTTTCAGCATCTTAGGATTTTAAGCTTTTGATGATGTTGGACAGCGCATATTTTCCACTCTACTTGCAGCTCCCACTGTGCAACTAGAGCAGCCACACAAAAGCAACATTGATGAAAAGAATTACCCTCTGTTAACCTAATGCAGAAAGACTGCTCACACTGTGCAGATAGTAGAGAGCAACATGCTTTGCTGAATAGCTGTCATGTTTTAGACACTTCTCAACTTGTGATATGGTGTCCTCAAGTGGATAACTTAACACATGTTGATCTGTAACATACTGTAGCACATGATGTCATGTGTTATGTTACAGATTTTTCTGGTTGGAAAAAAAACCACAAGTCTCCCAACTTAAAAGTTTGTTCTTCTCCCATCATAGCACAATGGAAAACGCCCACAGTCCAGAGGTCAAGTTCAGACTGGACGGGGGTCCTGATCATCCCACAACCCTGAGAGGACAATGGTCAAGCAAAATTGAGTTTCTTCTGGCTGTGGCGGGGCAAATTATAGGGCTGGGAAATGTGTGGAGGTTTCCTTACCTGTGCTACAAAAATGGAGGAGGTAGGTTTCTTTAAAATTGACATAAAGCTTTTTTTTCCTTAGTTAATGATAATATTGCTTAGCAATTTAAAATGTGAAATAGTAATGTACAAACAATTCTGGCTAAATATAGCCAGCAATATTTAGAAATAAAGTGACATATTTAATATTTTTCAGGTGTGTTTTTCATCCCGTACATACTCTTCCTCTTCTCCTGTGGCATTCCCTTGTTTTTGCTGGAGACATCCCTCGGCCAGTACACCAAGCAGGGATGTATCACCTGTTGGAGGAAAATTTGTCCACTCTTTGAAGGTAAAATGAAAATAAACAGAAGCACAATTAAATAGGAACATTATTGTAATTCTGGACACATCTAATCTTAAAAATGAGGTTTGCATGAATGATCATCTGCAATTCTTTATGTTTGTGGCACCGTTTTTACTTTTTTAGAACAAAAAAGCAATAACAAAAAATGTAAAAGTGGACAGGTTATCATGTGACAAATATGTTATGTCCATGTGTTTGCTCTGCTGGTTGCTTCCTAATGATTTTGTTCAATAAAAAGTTTCTGATATAAAACTGCAATATGAAAATAGTCTGCTTTGAGCTTTAGAATATTAACATCTGTTCATGTCGTAAGGCTTCAACAACTTATTAGTTAACAAATCAGTTGACTGATTATACCCCCGTGTTTTTCTTTTTCTTTTTCTTTCAGGGATGGGTTATGGCAGTCAGGTGGTTGTTTTATACTCCAGTATCTACTACATAGTGATACTAGCCTGGGCATTCCTGTATCTCTTCTCTTCCTTCAGCTCTGAACTTCCTTGGGCGACCTGCAGGAACAGCTGGAACACAGGTAGACCCACAACATCCCAACCAGGAGGATGAAACAGACAACAAAACAAGAAACTTCATTTTTGAGCAACTTTTGGATTTTTGACTCGCAGCTAATCTGCGGTGACAGTCAGAACTCTGATAGGTTTCCTCACTTATAAGAGAAAACCAAATGTCAAAGAGAAAACTGGATGTCAAACTTCTGTCTGCAACTGAGTGCTTTTCATAAGCTTCATAATTGCAGTTGTTGCAATGCATTTGATGTGCAAAATGTTCCCATTCAACTGAGGGTTTTAAGCAGTTTGTTCAAAAACCTTTAAGTGGCACATTATTTTTTCTCTTTCAGATTTACATCAAGCTTTCAGAAAAACCTTTGCACAACCTTATTAGACTTTTCTGCAAAGTACCTGCTTTCTCTTTAACATGATGATTTATTGTCTTGAAATACTGGTCCTGTTTCTGTTGACTAATCTTCCAACTGCTTTTTGCAAATAAGTAGGCAGAAAAAACACCATCAAAGTTTTCTCTTTCCTGGTGCTGCAAACCAATTTGCAAAGTTTTGCATGTCCCTGCATTAAAGACTATAAGCCTGAGCTGATAAATCACACGAACAAAAATAAGATAAGAACAGTCACAATCATCTTGGTGACGTAAGAATATGTCAAACCTTAATAAGAATGTGCTGCAAAAATAGGTTACCAAAGTTATGTTAATAATTATTCAAGGAACAGCATAATGCTGTCTGTTGCTTTAACAAGGTTTCTACATTTGCTTGAACATATTTTTCAAAATTTCTGTATTTTGCAGAAAATTGTGTGGAGTTTGATCAAAGACCAGATTATTTCAACCTGACGACACCTGAGAATGCAACTTCACCAGTGAGAGAGTTCTGGGAGTGAGTATGAAAAGAAAGGACACGGTGTAATGTTTGTTCATGAAGATATTGAAGAAATGACTGGTGTGATTGATTTTCAGGAGACGAGTTTTAAATATCACAGGAAGCATCAATGAGTTGGGCAGTGTTAGATGGGAGTTGGCTCTCTGTCTGCTGTTGTCTTGGATCATCTGTTACTTCTGTGTGTGGAAAGGAGTGAAGTCTACTGGGAAGGTAGAATAGTTTGAATGTCACACATACACAGAAAACAACCTTTACAACTAATAACATGTATTTCCTGTAATAGCAGTTTTTTTGGTACCACATAACGTTCAACATATCTTGATAGGAGTGTGGCCTATCAAAATATGTTGACCCTGCCTTCAATTGTTCACACTGATTCTTCCTCAAAAGTGACAAGATCAGAATTTAGTGTGTTGTAATATTTTTTTGTCTTTGTGTAGCAGCGGGGGCAGAGTCATGTGGATTGTGCTAAGTTAAATGAGGAACATGATCCTAAAGCTTAATTTTAAGATTCTCTCTCATCTCGATGTGTTCCTCCGTTCTTATGGAAACAGCTCTTACTGTACTGCCTTTTGACAATGGATTCAGAAACGTAGCTCTCAAATTAAGAGCTACGATTCTTTAATTAATTTAAATATATATATACTTTTAAAGAATTTAGCATTTTTACACATGAAAACAACTAGTGTCCACTGTTTCTTCACAAAGAAATCTTCTCATGTTTGCCCCACAGGTCGTTTACTTTACTGCTACTTTTCCTTATGTGATGCTTGCTGTGCTGCTTGTTCGTGGACTCACATTGCCAGGAGCCATGGACGGGATCAAGTTCTACCTTTACCCAGATGCATCCCGCCTCGCTGACCCTCAGGTCTGATTCAATACCTGCATTGAAAAGTTTTTTTATTATTATTTAGATTTCAAATAAATTCTCATTCTCTTTGTGACTTACTCAGGTTTTAGCTCCTAATGACAACAGCATGATACAGAAATGACCAGAAGTGTTTACATTTTTTATACCATTTGTGTACAACCACAAACATTGATGTATTTTATTCAGATTTTATGTGCATAAGAAAAGAAAACCAGATTAGCAATAAACAGTTTTGTTTTTATTCTGATTGTTAGTGGTGTATTACAACCAAGAACATGAAAGTAAAGGGAGTGCTCCTTAAAGTGAACATCAAAAGAGGTTTCCTGGGGTCTTCTCTCTACTTTGCATTGTAGATTTTTGACTCCATTTTTTTTTCAGTAAACCTGGAGCATTGCCAAGTTTCTTTGTGAGCCACAAATAGAAGTTGCATGTCAAACAAGCAGAATAGTGATGAAGTAAAAGGGAAATAATTAATAGTGTTAACATTTTTAGTTTTTAAACAGTCTGTCATGCCTTTGTCTTTTAGTTTTGGTTTGCCACTTCAAGAATAATCTTCTGGCTGTTGCTTTAAAAACTTTCTATCTCAGCATGCCACACAAGTAGAAAGCCTTTTAAAGAAAACACTCAATAATGATTGCTTACTTGCTGAGGTAGTAATATGCAACACAGTGCTTATTGCAAATACTGTAAGGCAGATTTTTAAAATATGACATCTGTTTGTCTTGCAGGTATGGATGGATGCCGGGACACAAATATTTTATTCCTATGCAATTTGCATTGGTTGTCTAGTTGCATTGGGCAGCTATAACAAGTACAACAATAACTGCTACAAGTAAGTTCAGTAGTTTTAATGCAAAATACACTATTTGTTTAATAAAAAAGAAAACAAAGGTCACAATATTTGGTGCTTTAGGTGGTTATACAACTCATCAATAAACTTTCGGAGACTTTATGAGGAATATTTGATGTAAAAAAAAAAAGAAAAGAAAATAAATTGAATGAACACCTGTTTGGTTTCTGCAGGGATTGTGTTTATTTGTGCCTTTTGAATAGTGGAACCAGTTTTGTTGCTGGTTTTGCCATCTTCTCTGCTCTTGGATTCATGGCCTATGAGCAGAACACTGACATATCAAAAGTGGCAGAATCAGGTGAGCTTGTAAAAAAAAAAAAAAAAAAAAAAAGAACTTCATTTTATATTTAAATTGCAAGTTCAAGTTCCATAGCAAAAGTCGCCACGGGTGCTGGTTGGTTGAGGAAATGTTCACCTTTGTGTTTCTGCAGGACCTGGTTTGGCATTTATTGCCTACCCTCGAGCAGTCGCCATGATGCCTTTTCCTCAACTTTGGTCCATATTCTTTTTCGTTATGATCATTCTTCTGGGACTGGACAGTGAGGTGGAGCACTGTTTCACTTTGTGTGATCAAAATAAATCAGAAAATTATTTTTTAAATGATAATATTAAACAAGGTTGTTACTTTCTGTTAAAGAAATAAATTATTGAAAACTGTGAAAACTTTAGATTGTATTTTCAGTGATAAAATTATGAATTTTTCATGAAAAAGAAAAACTATGAAAACTACAGATTTTCCAGAGATTATAGTGTGTTTGGTACTGTAGAAATTTTGACTGGGAGATCTGTGATTCAGTTTGTAGGTCTGGAAGCTCTCACAACATCAATATCTGACCTGTATCCTGCCTTCTTCCTTGTCGGCCATCGACGTAAACTTCTTCTTCTGTTGGTCTGTGTCTTCAGCTTTTTCATCGGTCTTGTTATGGTGACAGAAGTAAGATTAAATCTTGTGGTAAAATTCACACTTCCAACAACATGACAGTAAAATATCTAATATCGCACACAGGGAGGACTGTACATCTTCCAGGTGTTTGACTACTACGCCTGCAGTGGAATGACTTTGCTTCTGTTTGCCATTCTGCAGTCTGTGTGTGTTGGATGGGTGTACGGTGAGTCCATCACCGGGGGGGAATTTACACAGATTCTTCACAGTGGATCTTAACTATCTTTATTCCCGTGCTTTCACAGGTGCTGAGCACTTTTACGACAACATTGAGGACATGATTGGATACCGGCCTTTTCCCTTCATTAAGTACTGTTTGAAATACATCACTCCAGTGATTTGCCTGGTGGGTCCAATTAAACTTAGAAAACTCAGCACAGCCTCCTACCTTTGCATTGTGAGACCTGTCAGTTTTAATTATTTCTAAGCAAATTTAGTCATGAATCCAGCTGCGGTTTCTATTTTCCATGTAGAGGTAAATACTTCAAGGTTACATGTTAATTAGGTTTGTGATTCATCGTCTGTAAAGATACACATTCTAAATATAACTTAAACTTTTTTCATCACAGTTTGATATATATATATATATATATAAAAGTCTATGTTACATAGACTTAGAATTTACTGTCATTTCTATGTACATATTGAGTAAAATTTTATCTCAAGACATACAACATAAAAACAAGTAAAGACAAAATAAATACATATAAATATATACAATAAGAAGACTGACGCAATGTTATCAGTCTTATGACATGGGAATGAAGCTGCCATGGAAGCTGTTGCCCCTTTAGGCAGGTGGCAGCTAAATATTTTTGTTAAATTAAATATTTACTTTGCATTTAATGTTGCTGTGGAGGACTGTGTGAGTTAGGCTGTTTCATAAACCGTTTGAAAACTGTTGCTTAAACTTGCTTTTTTGAGACTGACTAGTAAGAAAATGTATTTGATTATTTGAAATATTATTAAAGAAAAGTTGCCAACATTTAACTATCATTTATGATCTTTTTCTCATTCATATTTTCAGGGGACTTTTGTTTTTTCCTTGGTTAAGTACACCCCTCTGAAGTTCGACAACACTATAGAGTATCCGTGGTGGGGTTACGCTCTGGGATGGTTTTTCACTCTCTCCTCAACACTCATGGTTCCCCTCTGGATGCTGTACAATCTGCTCATCACTCCTGGCAACCTGCGGGAGGTAAGTTATCATCGCACCACCAAAGATTAAAAAACAGTTTCAAACAAACTTGAATTAAAACTAATGTGTTTCTGTTTCAGAGATTCTCTATCTTGTGCACTCCAGCTGAAGACCTTCGTCTGACCAAATCAGAAAAAAAAGCTCTTGAACTTCTCAGCCTGCCCCCATCTCAGAGCAACATGGATTGATGAGGTGAATCTGTCCTAACAGGAGAGATGAACCTGATTCCTATGTACCATCATTAAGGCGTAGAGTTAGGCCCCAAAACAGCTTTGCATTTTTATTCGAACAAGGTCGTTTATAGAAACAGAAATGCGCAAAAACCTTGTCAATTTTCAAACAATGTTTTTCTATCTTTCTTTTAATGTTAGGCTCTCACAAGATATCACGAGAAGAACCAATGCACTTAAAATGTGTTACTTTATACTTTGTTGAGCATCTCAGAGTTTAAAAGGCTGTTTAAAATGTTTTGGTTTTTTCTACTTGTTGTTAAAACAAAAATAAGCACAAAATGTTTTCTTCTTTGGAAAATAATTCCTAAAAAATTGACATTTTATAAATCCTGTTACATTAAATCAAACCATATTAACCCTTTTATTATGATCCTGTCAGCACAGACAAGCTGTTGCATAAGCTTGTTATAGTAATACTGAATAGCTAACGCATTTTTTGCAGGCATAAAATCAATATCTAGGTAGTGCGTTGGTTGCTAATTTTGAATAGTTTTAATGTAACTGTACTTGAACTTGTATATTCCTTGAGATTATTTATTTTTTCCAGAAAACAACACAATGCACAGATGCAATTTATACATATTCCTGGCAGATTCATGCCAAAAGTACATATTTAAAGGGGCAGCATTATGTATTTTCCAGGCAAATAGTGCCATTTAATAGCACAATCAAGTAATTATGTTACCTTTACTTGTTAAAAATACTGTACATACATAAAACATGACTTAAAAGAAATTTGACTTTGCAATTTATTACATTGAAATTGGGTCTCTGTCTCTTTAAGAAGCTCCTTCTCTTTCTGACACTCTGCCTTCAGTACCTCATCAGAACAGCTTTCCTTTATTATCCTTTCAACAATGTTTTTACCTGCGTTGAACAGAGAAACCTTATCAATTTTCAGACAATTCTGGGTGATCTGAGTGGGGGAGTCGTGTGGGAAGGGTTTTCTGTAAGGAAGAAGCTGGACTTGAAGACTGAAGCTCCAAGGAGAAACTTTGTGGAAAAGGCAGCGCTTGGTGAGAGTAAGAGTTTAGGCACCACAAATGGCTGCCACAGTAGATTGAAGGATTTCTCAAACAAGTGTGAAAGAGTCAAAGCAACAATACCTGTTAAAGGCATTTGACTCTTTAATACTTTTAGCAGGTATTATAGAGTAAAAGCAACAATCCAGGCATGTTTTTGATGAGGGGATAACATAGCATGGTTTAAACTTCATCTATCCAGCCATCTATTTTCAAAAATGTTTAAACTTCATAAAAGTCAATTTTGCACAATACTGCCCCTTAATTCTAACAATATAGACCAGGCTTGAAGTAATTTTAAGATTTTTGAAAGGCAAAACTTCGTCTTGAATGATAGAGAACCTCTGGAGGAAGCCAAAGACGAGGGTGATGCCAGGGAAGAAGACTTGGAGTTCATCACCAGAGATGAATTGTCAAAATAACAATGGAAACATGTAAAAAAAAAACCTGCATAGCAATTATAAGGGATAACTGTCTTATTTCCTTACAGAAACAATGTCTTTGTTATATAAATCTGCCAGGGGTATGAATAATTTTGGGTTTGAATGTCATTCTGATTTTTAGGTCAAGGTAAAAACTCTTCCTGTTCAATTGTTGGGCAGTCTACAAACAAACTATAATAAAATAAGATTTAAAATAACAAAAAAAAGTTGGAAAAAAAAATCTTCCCATTAAGAAAGTGTTTGGCTTATATTCCCTGTTTCAATGCATCAAGGTATTTAAGCTGTTTCCGTTTGACCACATGTTCTTTACCAATATTTAAAATTATATTTCTTTGGTTTCTTTTCTTGTCAGTATAAAAGGGAGAAACATAAATGTGAAATTGTCTTTTACTGTTTCAATTTCTCATACCCAAATGGCCTGACTGATGCAGAAAATCTGTGCTTGTCAGGCTCCTTTGGTTACTAGCGTTTACACAAAGAGTTGTGTGTCTAGTCAACCTTTTTCAGCTGCGCTTTGTCAACACAGATTAACATGCTTGTTTATTTAACGCGATGTGGAATGTTGAATGCTAATAGGCAAAGATCTCTGGAGTGCTGCAGACTTGCTCAACATACCAGAGTCGATGTGCTTTACTTTCACTTTAACCTGCTGTTTGGTTCAAAACCCTGAGAGAACTCCTGAAGTGTAGAAATCCTTTTTCATTATGTTTTTCACATCCTGCACAAACACAGCACAACAAATGTATAATTGCTGTAGCCTAGACTTTACTCAAAGACTTTAGAAACAACAAATTTGTCATCATCTGTACAAATGAATTATTCTAATCATTCTTATGCTTTTACAATCATTAGCTACAAAGTAGTTGTTAAATATGCTGTCACTTAAAGTTGTGTTTGCAATCAAAAAATTTAGAAATTATGTCCATTTGCAAAAACAATATATTTTTGATGTCTACTACTTCCCCCTTTTGTACAACGTATTCTGTGTTGAACAGCATGTTTAATGCACATATGGACTTGTAAGTGATTTTCAGTGAAGACAGCAAAGGACTAAACCGTTAATGCCTCGTAAATTGTCTCTGAGTCAGGTTCTGTGTTTACAAACATAACTGACTGTGTCTTTTTTTAATATTTCTAAGACAATCATAGATTTCTGATCAGAGACAAAAGAGAGTCTATTTTTTAAAATAAATGTAATGTTGCAAAGTGGCCTTTACGTTAGTCCTGCAGAAATACAAAAAGATGTGAAGTCAGTAACAAATTTTTAAAGAGGAATGTGGCATTGACGTACATAAAGCATAACATTTTTTAGAATGTTTAGTCATGAACTACCTAGTATTTGTTACTGATGCTGCTTTTAAAGACCATGTAAAGAAAGACCAACTGTAATTTTGTTTTTCTGCCGTCTGTTAACGTCGGTTTTGAGTTGAATGTGATGATTTATCAAATCTGTTGATTGTCACACTATAAATCACTGTAAGTAGACATATATGTATTTTGTGACATCTTATTTCACCCATAATGTAACTTTTAACTCTAGTTTTTGGAGATTCTTGTTTGGAGGTTATTGTTTATGTTATATTTGTGTGATTTTATCATGTATCACTAAAGATTGTGTCAGTATTGGTGACTAATGGTTTCATGGTACTGGGAAATGCATCAAGAGCAAGCACTGTGCAGATGCTGTTGTGTTTTACGTGTGTGATTGGTTTCATTGAAGCTGTCAAGGATGTCTTCCTATGACCTCTCTGTTCCTGCAAACTAACTGGTAACAACAATTCAGAACCTCAGATTATGACATAAATTGTGGCGGCATTAAAAATAGGTAATGAGAAATTCATAAACTGTTCAAACTAATCTGTTACCAGTTTTGCTTAGTTAAGTTTGATATTCAAAAATGTTAATAAAGTCATAAATGACTGCTTAACATTAGTTCCAGGCTCTTTTGTTTGTAATTCATCAGAGACTATTAAAGATACAGTTCATATTTTATAATTAGTATTCTGTGAGACACTATGAGTTGTAAATTGCAAGAAGTAGATTAGTCTTTGGAGTTCTTCTTTTTAAATCAATTAATTTTCTTTGGTAAGTGAGTTATCTGCTGCAGGTAAGATACTGAAAGCAGGTGAAAACATAAGTAAGTAAAACTTTATTTATATAGCCCCTTTCCAGATGAAAATCACGAAAGTTCTTCAACAAACAGAATAAAAAAAATACATAAGGCAAAATTAAACAAAAGCAGATTAACAAAACCACACTTCAAAAAATCGGGAACTATTCCTTTAACTGATAGAAACGGACCCAATTTCTTTTTTTTAAAGGCCAGTTTCACAGTTTTTCATTTCCAAGTTTCAAACTTTCACTAACTCACTCCTCTAAGAAGAAAAGACAAACCTTCTGCTGGAACAGCAAAACTGTATTTTTATCATATCAAAGATATGCTAACATTAGCTATTTATTAAATAAGGAAAAATGAAACGCACTAAATCTAAGTAAAGTAGCGACTCTTCATATGTTGCTTTCTAAAAGTAGTTCTACTGCCCTCTAGTGGCCCTCTAGTGGCAGTAGAACTTCATTTTGATGATCTCAATCATCAAAATGAAGATTGAGAGAAAACTGTGTTCCGACTTGCTATCATGTTGAGTCAAGGTTTGAATCTTTAATCCAATGATAAAAGATAATGATAGAAAATGCCATGGATGTCGTATCTAATGGATACCACAACTAAACAGAAAATCGCTGCAAAATACATTTTTATAAACAGATTTTTTTCTTGTACCTATGAGGGGAGAAATTAAATTCCAATCTACTGTTTATATATAAACTAACAAGAGCACTATTTGTTGAACAGCAAAAAAAATGCTATTTGTATTACATATAGTCATTTAAATCAAACACATGCAGACATTTATTTTTAGTTTTGTTTTTTTTTCTTTTACTACACAATAGATCCACACATTGTATAGGTACAGTGCCACTCAGAGGTGTAAAGTCCTGTTAAAATACCAGAATTTAGTGATGGAAAACAATGAGGCCGTAATGAATCATTTCAAAAGTATTTTACGTGTGACGTGACATTTATCCACAATCCAACTGAAAACACATTTGTGCATAAATGGATACAATAACCTGATTCTGTAAATGTGCACATCTTTAATATGTTGTTAAAGTTCTTTTGACTAAATTTCAGTATCCATACTTTTTTGGTATCCCACACATAGTTTGCAATATTTACCAAACTCCATTTTATAAAGGTTCTCCAAATCAGTCAGGTTGTGGGAACTCGTCATAAGAGATCTATTTCTAAATTTCTTATCTCTACCCCATTGATAATTCTGCACAATGAGTTAACTGTGGTCACTTGTAGCCTCTCTGTGATGTACGTCTGTAGCTAATGGAAGCAAATCTCAGAAAAATCCTTGAGGGACAGTGAAATATTATTTCACGTTCCTTAAATTCACTATAAATGATTGTATTTATGGACACCAGGAAACTGAATGCTGATTTTGAATCAACAGGTATTTAAACTCAGTAGCAATTTAAGGGTGTGCTTTAGTACTCAAATAAATGAAATAAATGTCCTTGTTTTCCCACTGAATTTGAGTGAATGTCACATTAAAGCGTTTTAAAATTATTGATCAAAGTCTCCTATTTCACATCACAAAATCCTGACATTTGAACAGAGACTTATACATATTTAAGAGCCACTGTGATTCCACCAGATGATTATTCTCTTAAAGAGTTGGTTTATTTTGCTGACGTGTGCGCTTGTGATCGTGGATGTGTAAAGACGACATGAGTCACACACACATTTAGTCAGAAAATATTTCTTTTGCATAAATGCCGATTCAAAACATGGATCATTTCTTTACAAGACAATGATCATTTCAGTACATGTAAACACATTTTGTGACAGAAAAGCCTCAACAGTTTTGATAAATCCAATCACACATCAGACACACTGCGGTTTACCCAGCTGCTTTTTCTCTACAGTTTTTTTTCTATTTCACATCTAGAATCTTTGATTAAAATTAACTAAAAGGTGACAAAAAAGAAGCCTGAAATATTCTACTTTTAGTTGCAAGTTGGTAAAACGGCCTGTAAATCCTAGTCTACAAATTAAAACGGCTAGGAAAAAGTACTTCATGCTCATTTTCACTATACAAAATATTTGAATATTTAGAGGCAGCAGCACTTGAAAACATTTAGCAACAAGCTGTTTAGAAACCTTGCCAAGATACAATAATATATACAGACACACAAACACAATGTTGTCACTGTTTTGTTTTTTGTTTTTTTTATGCAAAATCTTTAAGACAGCTAAGGTTTTCATTCTGAACCAGCCAAATGTTTCTAAAACATCTCAATATTATTGTCCAGAGACATTTGGACATGACATACAAGAATGACAGTGTTGGTTGGACAGAGACCAAAGTGCAATATTGCCCTTTACACAAACATTAACACACTTTTTTTCCGCTTTTTTAAAAAAATGGATTGAGTATGAAGTAAGAAAAAACATTTTCAGAGCTGAGGCAAAAAAAATATTTCATATCGCTAGAAAAATAAATTAAAGAAATTTGTGATGATTCCAAAGTTTCCCACACAGACAAAGAAGAAGCCAAATACAAAGGTAGGGGTGATGTCCTTTTGTTTCGGGTTCTATCATTACTATAAGCCTTCGAACACATTGTGCCATTTTTACAGAGGACACGGGTTCAGTTTAACTCTATAAATGTATTTAAAGCTCCAGAGTGTAAACAATAATTTAGGTTTGAAGGAGATGGGACTGCAAGCTACTCTGACACAAAACACAAAGTTAGAACTAAATTGTGTTTTACCAATTAACCTAATGTGCACATCTTTGGACTGTGGGAGTGAATTGTTGACAATAAATAAACGTCTCACAGAAAGGCTTTGGGCGTTCTGCAGGATAAACCTTCCTGCTGTGCGAGATCTAAGTGCTAAACCACTGCATCACTAATAACATAACACACGGGTGCTTCTCTAAAACCTCTGACATCATCCAAAAGTTTATTTACTTCAATAGTTTAACTAGAGAATTGAAATTATATATTGTCTGCAATCACTAAACACAGAGTGCTGTATTTAAAGCACTTATTTCTGTTAATTGAGCGGATTGTGACTTAAAGCAAATCAAAACTTAATAAGAAACTTAGAATATTACATAAAGTCAGTAAAAAGATCATTTTTAATGGAGAAATGTTATGTTGTGGCCTAAATATTGATGAAACAACTGTGAACTCCACAGTCATCCATCAGATAATAATTGATGCCCTTTAGTAGGAGGGTTTGTCAGAAAGTCACAGCTAAAGAAGCTGCTCACAGACTGCTGTATCCAAGCACATTAAAAGAAAAGAAAGTGGAGCAGAAGGAAAAACTGCAACAGCCGAAAGGTGTACAAGGAAAGCCCAGACAAGGGTATTCACAAAGCATCAAGTGGCTGAAGTCAAAGCTTTAAAAGCCACCACACACAGAAGGTATTCAGGAAATGGGCTGTAACTGCTGCATTCATTATGTCAAGCTACTCCTGAAACACAGATGTATCTTATCTGAGGTAATAAGAAAAAAGACTGGCTAGTCATCAGTGGTCCAAAGTCATATATTTAAATAAAAGTAAATTTTATATGTCATTTGGATATCAAGGTCCCAGAGTCTGGATGAAGAGCAGAGAGGCACAGAGTCCAAGTCGCTTAAGGTCCTGAGTGAGGAGGATTTGGGAGTCATGTCTTCTGCTGGTGTTTGGTCCACTGTTTATTCTCAAGTCCAAAGTCAATGAACTTCATGTTTATTTCTGCTGAAAAGCTTTATGGAGACACTGATGTCATTTTTCAGGCGAACTTGCCACCTGTGCATCATGCCAAATGTCCAGTACTTATTTGACAGTGGCATCGCTGTGCTTGAATAGGCTGGACAGAAAATATGGAGTTATGTCAAGAAGAAGATGAGACACACCCAACAACGCATAAGCCGATGGCTGGTCTTCTTCAGTACCTCAGAGCCACAGGCTGATCACCTCTGTACCATGATGGCTTCATGCTCAAGGAGCCCTGACTAGGGACTTTTTGTATATAATGTAAAGTACATACATATACCTTTTAGGATTTTGAGTTACATTTCACTGTACAAAAAGAGGTCTGACTAAAAATTTGATTGAGTGATTGATTGATTGATTGATTGATTGATTGATTGTTAGTTCCATATTTCGGCATAGAAAATATTTTTCCATTGATCTAATGTAATATTCTAATATTCTGATGAAGATGTTTTGTTTTCATCAACTTAATCTGTGATCTTTAAATCCAGTAACAAACACTTTAAATACACCATTCTGTGTTATGAATCTCTTTGACTTTCCATTTCTAAACTAAATTACTGAAATAAACTTTAAAATTATGTTAAAGTTTTAGAGAATACACTTGTATTCTGTATTTTGTATTTTTCATCAGACTAACAGTTTTGCAGCTGCAAATGGCTTAAAATGTAATAAGTGCCTTTCATTAAACCTCGCACAGATGTTTGTCCTCATTTAGTTGAACTTATCACAGTACCAGACTTGGCTTTTCTTTAATACTTTCTGATAGGTGAAGCATATAAAATTAAAAAAATAAACAGATATTATCATGGATATATAAATTTTAGTGCATTATCATTGTCAAAACAAGTTTAGGAAAAACAAAGTGCTCAATTTTCTCTCCTTTTCAGCTGTTGACACATTTTAAAAAATATCTACAGACAAATGTCAATCAGGAATTTTCCACGCCTTAAAAATACAGATCTTTGTTTTAGGACCATTTTGGCATCTGTTTGTGCTTTTTTTTTTTTTTGATCTGTAATTTATAAAATCTTTATTGTCTAAAAATGAGCTGTCCCTATTATTTATCCATGTTTAACCCAAGCTTTACCTAGGTCGTTGGGTGAAACATAATTTATTGTGTTTTTTTTAAAAAACACTACTGAGATAACAGGTTCTGCCTTTTTTTCATCCAAAGATCATATTGCACATTTTAAAATTTTGCAACGTTTCAAGTCTGAATCCCAAACATGATACACGCATGCAGCTGCCCTAAAAAGGCCTAATACCAAGTCAGAAGCCTGAAAACCAGCAAGACTGGTCTTGGAAACACACTATGGAGGCACATGTCAGCACAGTGGCCAAATGACTTTTAAAAAAGGGGTGGATTCTTGTGGGGGGGGGGGTTTTGAAGAAATGAAAGTACTTTTTTCTAATAACAGACTGGACAAAAAAGTGTTCATATCAATATTCACTCTGTGATTTTTGTAGTACTGTCCCCACAGGGAGGAACGTTCAGGCTGTCCAACAGTACACGTGACAAATAAATGCTGTTCAGCTCACTCTCTGCTTTATATGCAGGAATGGTCCCGCTGGATTTTGGGTTGAAGAGGTGCGGATTAGAGGCTTTTATTCAGCTTTTTCACCGCCTCTGCTCCCTGGAGATAGGAGGCTGTCTCCTCTCCCTTTTTCAAATGTTCCTGCTATGATGGGCAGTCCTGACTTCGTCGCCTTCTTTTAATGCCCACTTCGCCGTTCATGCCGCTCCGCATGCTCTCATCCCTTATCCTCTTCATTCTCCCAGTCTGTTTGGAGGAAATGGGATTTAACATGAGAATGTAGAAGAAACCACTGCCAGAGGTAAGACTGATACTTGAAACACTGATTGTACATAAAAATTGTCATCTAAAAGAAAACTGTACAAAGCACTTTAAAGTTTCCAATGTTTATCAGTCGCTTTTTTTGAGAACAGTTTCTTTCTTTTCCTTTTCCAGTATTTGTCTTTTTCTACAGTCATGAATCACCATGAGATGTTTCACCACTAGAGGTCAGTATAACACTGAGAAGTACAGGCAGGATGTGTAAGAACAATATATGATTTATTCCTTCAAGGAACTAAATAAATGAACATTTCAGGTTGAAACAGACGTTTAGGATTGATTACAGAATAGAAAAGTGAGAATCTCATACACTGTAAAATTTAGCACATTTTTATAAATGCTTTGAAATGATTTCTATTTGGCTGTTTAGCAAATTTTATGCTAAGGAATATGTAAAATTAGGTAGGATTATTTCTGTAATTTTTGAGAAAATATATGCATTGTGTTGTGGTCATATTTAAAAAAAACTAGCACATATCAGAAAATATGTTTATTGATCCAGTTAACTCTCATTTTATAAACAGTTAAATAATAACTATAATTAAAAGTCTTACAAACATCAAAAAGTAAGTTCTTTTCTCAGTACATTAGTTTATGCAAGTATTTTAAAGCTACAATACGGCACTACTTAACTACATGAACTTATTAATTTTCAGTTTCTTTTCAGGAGGGAAAAAAGTGAAAAATGTGTTTTAACATGATTCCTAAACTATATTTAGCCAAGAATGGACAGTTTACAGACCTTGGAGTCCCTCTCCGCAAATTTCTGGAACATGTTGGCGTAGATCTTCTTTTCCTGCTCTTGATGTTCCTTCATCTTGCTTTGGCAGCTGGAAAGCTGAGCGCGAGCAGCACGATTCAGGGGGTTGACTTCCAGGACCTTCTGAAAGTCTGCCATGGCCAGGCTGTACTCGTTGCGGAGAAGCCGTGCTTCCCCTCGGCGATACAGAGCCTTCTCGTTGCTCTCATCGTGCTCAATTACCTTGCACAAACAAACACAGGCACATGGAGAAACATTAACATGCAACAGTAGGTAAACATAGTCGGAGGGGTATAGATGTGCACTGCCATCAGGGTAACGCAGCTCACCTTATTACAGTTGTCCACTGCTTGCGAGAACTCTTTTAGCCGAAGGAAGCATAGTGCTAAATTGAGGTGAGCTGTTAAAACGTAGTCTTGTATCTTCTTATGCTGCTCCATCCCAGTACCACACTCCAACTCCAGCCAGGAAATGATCCGCTCGTACTGGATGACTGCCTGGTGGTGCCGTCCCGCCTGCCGGTGAACAATATGGATCAGTTTTGAACAGATACATAACTAGAGCACTTTAACGGGAAACACCAGCAATGAAAACTATACCTTAAAATACTGATTCCCTTTAGTTTTCACTCCAGAGACGAGATCCAGCTTTTCATTCAAGTCCATTTCCCAGGATTCTTTAGCCTGGAGAGAGAAATTATTATTATTGTAATAAGATATATTTTTGTAATCTAATCGTCTGTAAAGCAACATTTCTGCATTTTATTCATAAAATTACCAAAAGTAAAAACTGTCACTCACCCTTTTAAAGTTTTTTAGAGTAACTTCATACACAATTTCTTTATCTGGTCCAACTTTGTACTCTGGTTTGCCTTCACTACCAAACCCATACCTGTAAATGAATCAAAACCACACAAATTTAATAATTAAACAGAACAATAATTATTAATGGCCCAAACAGTAACTATGATGAATTAGTGATACTTCTTGGCTGTTTGCACATTTTGCCATATTAAGCCTCAACTTCTCAATTTCTAAAGATATTTAATGTTTTCAAGCCTCCTAGCTATTCTCTCAACAGATACTGGTACATCTAAGTAGATTTAATTCCTTATCAGCCATGGATTTTATTTAGGTGTATTAGAGTAAAGGAGTGTGAATTACGTGCGTAAAAGTAGCCAAAATCCCAATAAACGACATTTGTGGCTGTAACGTTGCAACATGTCAAGGTCTGCTTTTGCCAGCCACAGAAAATGCTTAAATTTCTGTGGCTGGCAAAAGCCACATATACCAACCTTTAATTTGATAGTAAACCTGCATGACCAAACATCATGTTTAGGAACTAATCATAGAACCTTAGTAATGATGGCACACAGCCTAACAAGGCTTTGTGAAAGAAAAGTTAACATCATTTTGAGGCAACCAAAGGATTTCAATATGAAGCACATTCTAGATCCTCTATTTCATTTGTTACAAACCAAATGATTAAGCTTAACTTCAAAAGGTTTCTAGTAACTTAAAGGATGGAAAAAATGCATGCGTATATGAGTTAGATGAAGAACAGACTGCTGCAAAGCCACACAATAAATCAGCAGATTTAGATGGAGTCTCTGAAGAAGGATAAGAGCCAGAAAGAACAGCTCTGATTCATGCATGAACAATACTTTCCAGTCTTTAATGATCTGAGCCTGAGAAGCACTTGTTTCTCTTGAAACTATGGCGCTACCTTGACTCTCAAGGTTATCTACTGTGTGAGTGCAAAACATTTTTGCTACATATTTCTAATACCTCCTTTCTCACACTTTAGCAGAAAGTAAGGCCAATGGTCACTGTGAGTAAATGGATATTTTTAAAAAGTACTCAGTCTGTTTTCAGTTTCTCTAAAATTTGTTTTACATTTGCGTGAACGATTGCTAATGTGACGTGACATTCGCCATTGTCTGTTTCATATAAAGAGCAGTGATGTACTCTTTATTCATGTTTTCTTAGAAAAATTATGAATTTCGGCTGTTTTAGCACAAAATATGAACAATTTGAAAAACTAGATTTTTGACTTATGAAGTATAGTGTTTAAGCAATTTAACTAACAAATCTAGCAAGTCTTAAAAAGCTGCATAGCACATTTTCCTACACAGTTGATATCTTGCTATTGGAATATTTAATGCCTATCATCTCTGCCTTGTGACAAAAAATTACATAATCTCTGTCAACATTCTCAAAGCAACTCTAAAGAATACAAAAAGTGTTGAAGGTTGGAAATGTTACATGGACATTATAAATATTTTTTTTCTGCACAGAAAAAAGGTTTGAAAATCAGAAAGCTATTTACATTTACACCAATAAATCAAAATAAAATGTTCTTTCAGAGGACTTCATAGAGCTTCTTGGCCAACAAGCAGAACTCTTTGTGTTACTTTTCTTTGTGTTGCAGAAAAGTAACACTCACACACACCATCTCTATAGTGAAATATGGCAGTGGCAGCTCATGCTGTGTCGGTGTTTTTCTTCCAGAGGGGTCAAGATGGAAGAAAGATTTGTGATTCCACAAATTTTAACCCAAATACAGGTGTGCTCCAAAAAATATTCCTTTCATTTCAAAAGCTACATTGAAGTCTTTGTTTGTAACCCGCTAAAAAGTGAAACGTTTCAAGGAGTATGAATAATTTAACAAGTGACTATATTTGTTTTGATTCAATAATTTCTTGGACTATAAAAATTGATATATATATTACACATTTCTGTTTGATTTTGGTCGACTTTGTAGTTAGTTATTGTAAACTTGCAGTCAGCAGAATAAAACAATCAAGAATCATTCTCATTTGAAAATCACAGAGGAAGCAGTAACACATTGTACATGCTTTAAAGATATGTGGAAAAACTTACTTTGGCTTAAGGTAAAGTACACAGCATTCTCCTCTCTGCATCTTGTCCATCGCTCGGTCCACCCCCAGAGGAATGCCTTTGTCTTCTCCTTGACCAACAATGAAACTAACGTCCCTGCAGTCAAACAACCGGTCCCCACAGCGTCCCTCCAGGTGCACTGTGTGAAACATGACACACTCAACCTCCGACAATATAATTTAATCATAAAGGTATTGACCTGTAAAACAAATGTTGAGGTTACCATCGACGCTCGCTCCATCGTTAGGATTACTGTAACCTTCCCCTTTGACCTTTATTCTCCTCATAATGCCGCCATCAGCTGTAAGTATCTCTCCTTCAAAGTTAAGCAGCTCCATCTGTTGTAAAAAATAAAAGAAAGAAATTCTTCTCACCATTTCTCTCAAATAAGATGATGGAAGGCAGAATATCTCTGTAAAACTTATCATTTCAGTGAATGTAGGAGGAGAGAAAAGAGAGAACTTAAATAAAACAGATAACAGACATTAAAACAAAACAGGATAAAAGTATGTCTGCCAGAGACAACATGAAATTAATGGTCAACTTATCACAAGTCTTTTTTGCTTGTGATTTTTTGCTAATGGTATGTTATTCTTAATACTTTGAACAGTATTAAAAAGTACTGAAGTTTTATCTGGCTTTGTAAAAGTAAACATGTGGCGCCTGTGTGATTTGTAAATGACTGGTTACTGAACATAACAGTAACCAGTGACTGTGAACTTGATGATTGGTTTTTAGTGCATAAGTTACCATTAACTTTTTAATGAAGTGTAATTTCAAAATGACATTGGGTTTACGCATTAATTTGGCACAATAATAAGAGAATGTCTTTTTTTAGCTACTGAAAAATCAAAAGTTTACATATATTTTCTAAGTTTTAGTGGAACTGCCTTTTAAACTGTATTATTTATGTTAAATGTTTTAAGTTTCCTGCCATAAATGTCTCACATTAATTTAATGGAATTTTGTCATTTTCTTCCAGACAAATTTCTTCCAGACACTATAATTTAGAAAGTCTTGTAGGCAACCTTGGTCAAAAACACACACACACAGCTTATGTGAACACTTACATCATGGCTTTGTGATTAGCACTCCAAACTAAATTTATTTAGTTATCTTCAAGCCACTAGTGTCATTGTCCATGTTTCAATATTTCCATACAATGTTCTATCCTCATGATGCCATCTATTTTGGAAAGTGCACAAGTCTATCCTGCTGCAAAACTCCTACATAACGTGACGCTGCCACCCCCACATAGCTAACAGTTGGGGTGGTGTTCTTCCCCTACTTTCTTCTAAATGTAACATAACATATATGTTATTGAGAAGAGTAGTACAAAAATGCCTGATATGAAGTGTGGAAATGTTAAGCAAAATTACATTCCTCTTGAAATGTTCAATACCTTCAGTTAATTAAAACATCAGAGTGCGTGTTTAAAGAGCCACATCGCTCTTTAAAGAATATGTGAAGCTTAGGCAAGGCAGCTGTTTGAGACAATGAGACATTAAAATAGAAAAACTTGCTAATTTTAAAATCAGCAAACTCAGGCTTTAGACACAAAAGATGTGCTTCCACATTAGAAGAGTTCCTCAGACAGATTTATATTTAATCTAAGGCTGCAGCAACAGGGCACACCTACCTCAAATACTACTGAAGAGTTGGGAGGAATTTTGTCTGGATTTCCAGTCGGTCCGTAGGCGTAATCTGGTTTACAGAGCAGGGTGCACACCTCTCCTCTCTGCATGGACAACACACCGATGTCCCATGCTTTCAGAACTTGTCCTGTGAGAGGATAAAGATTCAGAAAAGTCATTTAAAAATTTACAAAGAAATTAAAAATGTGGTTCACTATGAATACATTTCCTGTGAAACATGACGCTACTTCCAGAGAGTATTAGTTTATATTTGCATAAAAGCTAGACTGGAAACAAGGAAATGCTTCTCTGGTATTTGCTTAAGTAAAAAATTTACATATTCCTATCAGCTATTAAAAAAGTAGGTCTGTCACTAAGTACTTTCGCATTTCTGCTAATTACTATTTAAAGTAAAATATAGCACAAAGGACTCAGGAAGTTTCACAGAAATAATCAATGGCAGCTACCTTTTCCTACATTAAAGCAAAATGGCTCCTTCCGTTCCCAACTGCAATCAAATTTCTTCCCAGTAAGCAGTTTTCCAGTGTAGTGTACGGTCACTTTGTCCCCAATCATTGGCCGGTCCCCATCAAATCCCTGACGCTTCACAACCTGAAAAAAAAAGACGGAAAAAGAATTTTCCATTAAACAACATATAAAGGCGTAGCAGCTGTAAAAGTTAAAGGAAGTTGAAAACAATGTGCAGAAATTGTAAGCAAAGATAATACACACCTTGAAAACTCCCTGATCTTTTCTTGGTGTTACGTCAATACCATTCGCAGCAAAGACAGCTGTTGCTGACTTATCGTCCATGGGCAAAAACTGATCTGTGGTCATTGCTGCTTTAAGGGCATCACACAATAACACTGCAAAAGATGCAAAGAAACACACAAGCCAACAAGTTAAGAGTCTGATCTCTGCTGATTCTTTTATGTTTTTAGCTTTGCTTATGGAAAATCAAACATTATGTAACTCTTTTTGCAACAGTATGGCCTGAACCATGAATAAAACCATGAATAAAATGCTAAACAGAATGAAGCCCGAATGAACAACTTTCATCTTCACATTATATAACCTGAACCTTTTAAGGACATGTGTTCTGAAGCTATGCATTGAGCTGAACTCATATTAATAGCTTTGCTGAAAAATGCCTCATTAACGGCTATATGAGGAGCACCACTGTAATACACCTTGTCTGATCCCCACACAGATTAGGTCATTACATAATCATAACTCTGTGCATGTCGCTTTCTTCACTCAGCCGTGTACCCTCACAAATTACGTTATTTGGCATTGTGCTCTTTGACTCTCTCTAAATAATGTCAGGGTATTGCACAAGCACCAAAACTACGCATGCAACACAGCGGAGTGGCATTCAGACGTTTGTACAGTATATTTTTCTGAAAACCTCTTCATTATTAGTGACGTCTTCTCTCTGAGAGCCTTAAACACGCAGGGAAAGCGTGGGCTTAGCCACACGCTCACACTCTGTGCTCATAAAGCTGTGCCGTCTCAAAAAGAAAAACAAAGCTCAGATATTCCTGAAATGGATCAATATACTCATAATATACCTCTTCAAAAATTGAGGTTTTGATTTTCTTAATTAAATGCTGTCCTATATTTCAAATATGATCTTTTCAGTTACCTTCCTGAATGTTTTTGCCAATGTGACCACACATTTGGTCAGTAACACAACAGAACTATTCACAAAATAGCAAGCTCTACAGTTACACAGATATACAGTACTTCAGCCAAATTATGACACAGGTTCAAATAGCAATGTTTTTATTAGCATTGAACAACATTAGCATGGGAAAAAAGAGGCCTTCGGGACTTCACTGCATTCACAGTCTTTGCACACGGAGATACTAAAAAAAAAACAAAGAGTAGGACAATATTTTATATACATTTTGAATAGACTGAAGTGAATTTGTTTCAACATAAAGGAACATTTGACTGATTTGCCAAAAATAAAATGGAGGGAAAAAAAGAAAAAAAAAACATTGGCAAAGAAAGTCTGTATGGGCATGAGCGAAGGGAGCGCCATCATTATGGAGACCCACTAACGCACTTGCCTTATTGTGGTTAAAGAGCATAGCTACTCTACCCAGTGCTTTACACAAGCAGCACCAAACAATGCTATATTTGCAAAGAAAAACACAGTTAGCTCTAGCAATGGCATTGAAAAGAACAGGAACAAAAACAACACATATTAAACCAAACCTCCCTTTGTTACTGTTTATGTACAAGAGGGTGACCATATTTTGATTTCCAAAAAAGAGGACACTTGTCCCAGTCCTGAAACACTTCAATGAAACAATCAACATTGGTATTTTTATGCAGTCTTTAAACATAAAATACCACAAACCAACATGGTTTGGCCTTGTGGCATTTGTTCAGTGATATTTATGAAGGATTATCGAGTGTTTAACAGAGGCAGAGAAGAAATGTAGGCAGTGTGGTTGCTTTTAAATGGTGTTGAAAGTGTAGGGAAATATAATGTATGATATCATTAAATATTGGTAAATACTACCATACCAGCAGTATCAGTATCAGATTTTCATACTAGCCCTCATTTTTATACTGGTGCATCTTAATGACTACTGTTCTTAGAAAATTTACCTTTAATAAGAATTTCTCACTTTTTAAGTCAACTGGGAATCAATTTACAAAAGAAATCTGAAAGGTTATTTAATCGATTAGTAAAAATAAAAATCATAAGTCTTATAAGCATACTCAAAACGTGTTTTCAGATTTATCCTCAGTCAATGAACTCTCAATCTGCGCAGGGTTTTTATATTTTTGTGTCCATGTGATCAAGTGATGCAGCCATAGCTATAAAGGGCCTCAAGACTCTAGAAGGCCACAGAAATAGAAGTTCAAAAAAAAACATTTGCATGCTTAGATGTTATTTTATCTTTCAAATCAAATCAGATGTTGTTTGTATTATGCTAAATTACTTCAGTATGAAAAGGTGTTTTCTCAATACAATCTGCCACAAACGGCCCTTTGGAGGACATTCATGATCTTAAGTTGGCCTGAGACGAAAATGAGTTTAACAGCCCTGGTTTTCAGTATATCACATTTCGTCCTAAAAGTCACTGAATGACATTAATTGATGCTTAAATTACCATTTTCATAAAGGTATAACAGACTGCTACAGAAGCATATTGCTGTTACGGAAGAAAATATTTTTTTAAACACTACTGCATTGTAACATGATAATTATATTGTATAAACATTTCAATATATGGAGCAAACATGACAATATATTGTACAGACGTGATAATTATCTTGCATAAACGCAATAATTTTATATATTATCTATTTTATCTATTTTTATCTTAGAATGTGTCTACAGTATGCTTTTACTGCATTCATTATGAAGACTAGTGCAAAGGCCAAGTTAGTCAAATTTTTATTTTACTACAAGTTTTACTATTTGATCTAAGACATGGAGAGAAACTGAGGCTGTTGTGCATTGTTGTTGAAGTTATTGTTAGTACAATAAGGAATTCTAAACAGAATAGGCCTGCACAGAAGAAACAATCTGACCAATCCTCTGGATATGGCAGTCCTCCTCATTGACCAGGTGGAGAGTTATGGGAGGCATCAGTTTCACCACCTTGAATGTTTTCAATATGGACATGTTGTGACTCTGAGTGCAATAAGACATTTGTTAAAATTTGTGGACCCTATCAGCGTGGAACGAAGGCAAAGTAGGAGGCTGATGCAACACTTTTATATAAATCCTCTACCTAATTTCATGAGGCATAGATGTCATGATTTATGTAGGAATCTCAACAAAGGGCTATCCATATTTTTAGTCATTCATTCCTCTCCACATGTATCCCAGATTAACCTGGTGTTCAAACTTCTACCTACTGTTGAGTCTTGCTTTCAATGCACCATAAAAGGAAACTACTGTCATCCACCATCTGGATGAAATTATCACATTCACACAATATAATTATCAAGTTTATACACTATATTACCATGTTTGTACAATATAATTAACATTTTATAATATGGCAGTGTTCAAAAACGTACTTTCCTCCATGACAGAGGGACTGCAGAGAAATCAATAACATTGTAAGAGTAACAATAAATTAGTAAAGCAAAATTACATTTATGTTGAACCACAAATGAACTTTTGTTTTAGCTCTAACACATATTTTTGAGTTTTAGTTCTTTGGTTAAGTTTGCAAATTCTAGTTTTGCTTTAAGCCTTGTGGTTCACTTAGGAAATATTAAAGGTCACAGTACAACATTATGGTTATCTTTTTTGGCATACAATCTGCATGAACAACCTGAATGAACCAAAATTAGAAATGCATCTTTTTACCTTTGTAATAATTTTATTTCTAGACAAACAAGAAGTTATGTGTGCATCCTGGCTGGCTGTAGGGAGGCTCAGTCAGTGGCAACTTCACACATGCATGATTTATTAGCAGTCAGGACCCAAAGGTAGCAGCTCTGACTGAAGCTGGGAGGGACTCGCTTTTTTGAAAAGGGGCCAGTAGAAAACTTACTGAACGTAATAACAGAGCATCTAAGTTGGCAAAACTGAGCCTTATACATGTTCAGTTGGTGTCAGTAACTTCAATTATCTGTCCTCTATAGATGTTGGGAGGTAAAACATCATGTTTTTGTTGCATAGAGCATCAGTTCAAATTTACTTACAGATACTGAGTTCATTTCCTGTGTGTATCTGTTGCCATACTTTTATACTGGCAATTGTATTTATACACTAAATAACACTACAAGAAATATCAAACGCATTTTGCTAAAACCGTAATAGATATAACGTAATTACTAAAGCCTAATAAGTATTTTATTTAAAATAAAATAAATATGTATATCTACAATAACAACAGCTGTTTTCAGGGTTTTTGCTTCCAGTTAGCTGCTATACCAGGAATAAGATGTGCTGTTCCTGTTTACGTTCCAGATGTTGTTAGTGGTGCAGCACAACGAGCAAAGACAAGAAGTTAGAAAACTAATGGTTTGAAAATCCATTAAGGTTTACTGGTTGTGGGAGTCTACTGGATAGTTTTATTGTTACATTCATATTGCAACTGTACAGGCAGGTAGTTGTGCTGGTGGTTAGTAACATTTTTGTTGTGGATGTTGCTTGCTGAACAACAGACACAATTATTAAAGTCCCTCTGGTTATTAGTCATATGCTGTAAGTGTTTACTGGATGCCATTGCTGTGAATTTTCGGTTTTGGGAATGCAGCTGAAGTGTTTTTAAGCTGCTAAAATTTATTGCATAGAACGATGGGTCTAAATTTACACACAGGAAGGAAATTTGTTTTGAGTGTTTGAATTTATTGCCATAACTCTACTTGTGTTTATAAATCTGAATACTACCAACATTTTATCCAAGCTCATGCCAGAATAAATTTCAGACACATTTTAGTAACAACACTACAGCTAATTTTTATTATTAGTAATATTATAGGATAATAAGTATTCCAAAGGTGTTAGAATGAATAATAATAGTATTGGATTATTTTTAGAAATATTTTTAACACCAACTAATGAAAGACGAAAGAGCTTCAAAGATATACTACAGACGTCCTAAGTCGTAAAAAAATAAAATTTGGAATTAAATGCTTCAAATAGCTATTTTCTTTTGGATTGACAAAAACTGTGGTTATGAATAGACAAACAAAAATATTTAATTAAATGGAAAATGGAAAACTTAGCATTTTACAAACATGCTGATGCTCTGTTCTGATCAACA
Source organism: Brachyrhaphis roseni (assembly GCA_903066815.1). NCBI lineage: Eukaryota > Metazoa > Chordata > Actinopteri > Cyprinodontiformes > Poeciliidae > Brachyrhaphis > Brachyrhaphis roseni. The sequence continues at coordinate 72,821 of CAEFZY010038802.1, forward strand.
CACTGCCACCCCAGTAAAATGGTTTCATACTTCAGAACAATTTTAATTTTATTACACAAATCTGACCTTTACACTGGCATTATCACGAGAACATCTCCAGCTGTAAAGCCACGCAGGAGTGAGAGGTAACAAAAATTGCAGAAGTATTTGACACTTGCAGTGACATAACAGTCGATGACGAAACAGGTCTGTACGAAAAAATGTTCAGTATGTAGCCCAACAGACAGGTCTGTTGCCAACATCACAGACATCCATGTGGAGGGGAGAAGAGAAAACAGAAGTTTGCCAACCCATAAAAGCTGTAATGACACGTTGCTGTTAAAGCTGCTGCATGCTGACTCTTTCATCTCATCAGCAATTATGTTTCACTTTCCCAAATCAATCCCAACAACTAAGTCCTCTTTGATGGAATTATCCTGGTATGGCGAAAGTACAATGGAAAAGGAACAGTCATGTTAAAGCATGTTGTCAAGCAGGGTGGTTGCCAATATGCTTTCACATGCAGCAGCTGACATATTAACACTTGTAGATTTTGACAAAATTTAGGAAGTAACAAAAAAGGTTATTTTCACAATGAGATACTCTTTCTTCTGACAGAAGAAAGAGTACTTTTGTCTCATTACGGAGTGACATCATTTTCTTTTCTTGCTGCCATTACAATAATTAGTTTAGATTTTTGATTGCAACATCAGGAGTCTGTTCTGGCCAATTATCTGACACGAGAAAGCATAAAGGTTGTGACAGAATAAGTCCTAAAGCATATATTTGACCTAAAACTGGACAAAACCCCTTTTTTCAGATATTCTGAATAGAACAGAAGCATTTCTGTTTTAAACATGTAAAAAATGACTCCTATAGAAATGCTAAATATTCTGCTCATTAGACAAATTGCAAGATAAGAGATTATATCTTCTCAGTGGGGAAAAAAAATCATGATTTTTTCAATTTTGTTCAAGTTAAGACAGATTAGGGGAAATTGCTTCTCTGTTTCCACTGATTAACACTTACAATTCAGATCTAGTTTTCTGAAGCAAGTAAAAATCTTGGCTAAAAAGTCAGCAGGGAAGAGGATGGCCTATGCTTTGACTGCAATTCTGCAGTCATGAATTGCAAGGTGTTAGCAAGTCATCTTGCTAACATTTGCAAGGTGACTTTAACAGCAGCTTTAATTAGCTGCATCAATTTTCTGAATCTTATTTGCTTTACAACTCTCTAAAAAAACGTTTTGTTGCAGGGATTGCCTTCATAATGAATAATTTGAATTAATTTTATTATATAAATATTAAACCTCATCTGGATGAGCCAGCAATGAGATTGTCCTTCTGAACACGGGTCAAAATTTTAAATGATTCTTAGAAATTGGCCATTGCAAGTTCTGCACACCTCCCACAGGTCAAAATCATGAAGACCTGAATGACTTGCATCCCGTCGCTCTGCTCCTGGACTTTTTGTGCCTCTCTTAGAAATAAAGTGTTTATCTGCAAGAAGAGTACAAAATGTTCCCTCCATCAGCCACAAAGCCCTTTTATGGACTTATAAATTTTATAGATTTCATCTTAGATGTAACTTATGCATGTGTCAGTCTTTGTGTGTGTGTTTGCGTCTGAACACAATGTTCCTTCTATTCACAGTTCCCGCTGGCAAAGCCTGACAGCGTTCGCCAATCGAAGACCCCCTCACGTACGATCCAGCTTCAAATCTTTTTTGGGGGGGGGTGCAAAAACATCCTATTTAAAATAGTCAAACTGAGGGTGTACATTTACATTTTGGCTATCCCGGTGCATAATCTGAACCAGAAAACAACTACAACAACTCTAAATAACTGACATTTCCCACAGCATGAGTAAAAGTTTCCAATTTCACCCATTTTGATCTCTTCGTCTGCTATGGTTTCCATCTGCTGTATTATCAAGTGTGAGACACTAAAACAAACAGGGTGTGAATATGGCTACGATACAGATAAGATGGCAAGTACAGACTTCATGTACCAAAAAACTAAGATACCCTGCGGAGGAATGCGGGAAGAGAACACAATGAGCCAAAGAGCACATCCAGAGACGCACGCAGTGTATCTGTACATTCTGTCTCACATCCGTACTCAGCTGCTGATTTATACCTAAACAAGTGGAGACACTGTGTGTGTGATAAACCTGTACACCAACATCCCAAAGCACTGTCTGAGTCTGGTTTCCCTTTCTCGCTCCAACCTGTTACAATATAGTACGAAGGTTTTGTAAAGTCAAGTTCACAGAGGTCACTTTTTGGAAATGTTGCAACAGTGGAAAGATTTTTTTTTTTTTTATGACTAAGTATGCCTCTTAGTTTATTTTTTAAGTTTTAGCCAATAAAATGGCATAAACACTGTATAATTATATATCTGTATTACCTCAATTAACTGTAAGCCTATTTTCAAAGACAGAAATAGTGCACAAAAAAAAAACTGTGCCTCTACTTTTATCTTCTTCACCTGGTTTGAATCTAATACAGCCATAAATTTAGAGTTACTCAGTGAACTTGCAATCTGCCCTGTAATAAGCATCCTGGCTTTAAAAATGAAGCACACAATGTACCGGAGTTAATGTTATAATTCTAAGAAGTAGCCATGAAACCTGTAATTTATGAGAAAGACATCTAAGCCTTCTCGGGATTCTGGATGTTCTCATCCTCCTCATTCTCCTCCTCTGGGACCCACACAAACGTAGACGCGTGCACAAAAAATAACAATCCAGCAACACCCCTAAAATTAACTAAATTTGTCTCACTTTTTTTTTTTTTAATTTGCGTGTTTTTGAAATAAAATCGTTGCGCATAACAAGTGTCCGTTCACTGCCAGTCGTGAATCAGAAAAGCCGGTAGGCTTGAAATCAACTTCTTGATCCAAGTTTTCCCTGCAACAGAGTTAATAAATAGAAAGAAAAAAAAAATACACTTACATTATCTCGTGATCCGCCTTTCTTGTATATAATGCGTGTAAAAATGTTCCCGGTCGCTGCAGTTGAACGCGTCTTCTCCCTCTATTAATTCAAGTCTGCGCTTCTTCTTATCTTAAATCCAGCTGGGTACTAAGTGTTCTGCCCATGTGGGTTTTAGGTAGCGCTCTTTTCTCTCTTTTACCCCACTCTCCCCTCTTTCTCTCTTTCTTTCCTTCTTTCTTTCTTTCTTTTTCCTGTCCTCGCTTGATGATGACTGGCTGTGTCGGCGTAGTCCCCAAATGCAGCTCTAGCTGACTTCAAAATGACACTGTGGAGACACTATAGACACATAGAGACGCACGGAGTCAGAAATTGACAGAGAGAGAGAGAGAGAGAGAGAGAGGAGGTTGGCGGGGGGGGTAGAAAAAAGTGTGTGGCGGGGGAGGAGGGGGGGCAGTAACGTGTAGAGTTGTGGGAGGGTGTTTAGTGTAAAATTACGGGCAGGTCTTGGAAAGCAGCCACAAAGTAACACAATGTTCCGGCTGTACTGTAGCTGTACCGCTGCCGCTGCTGATGAGAACACTGTGTTCCAATAGACACCCTGACCTGTAACCCGTTCCGTGCCGGGCCGGGAACAGCCTGTTCCGCAGCAGACTGTCCTCTCTCTCTCTTTCTCTCTCTCTCTCTCTCTCTCTCTCTGCTCAGCTGACAGCACATATCAACAACACTGCCTGCCTGCACTCATACACGGGGATGTGTAAGCACCGAAATAAATGTACACCTCAGAGCCCGATAAGACGCGCGCTTTGACGGATTACTGTGTCTGAGAGGGACGGTAAAAACCCCGCCTTTTTGTCTTATCTTCCAACGTGTTTTCTGCTTGCTTTTAAAGTACTAGCTGCAGTGTTTCCGCCAGGAAGTGCTTTAAAAAAAAAAATGCTATTTTTATTCAACATTGCATCGTTTGTTTTAGCATGTGTATTTATTTTTTATTTTTTATTTTTTAAGAATATAAATCAGTAATGCGCTGGTGCCTTCAGGCTGCAGCGGTGAAACAAGCAGCAGCGTCCATAAACTAAGGGTGAGAAATATCAGCTAGACAACAAATGCAAATAAAAAAAAACTTGAAAAACTGCTTTAATTGATTATTTAAGGTCTATAGGGATTAATGCATTGAGATTAACATGTAAGAAAGAGAATAGAGCAATCGCATTAAGCCAGCAACTTGACGCGAAAACTTAGGTTCCTATTAAGTTCCCAAAATACAGTGATAGACATTCCCTGGCAAAAGGCTGGATTCAGAGCTTCAAAGAAAATGTCCTCATTTACCAAGGGCGTAAACACTGGGGCACAAGTTCTGAACGCAAAGTTGAAACCAAAATTTTTTATAAAATGTTGCAGATAAAGTGTAAATAAAATATGTTTGTTCAGTTCTTCTCATGAGTTTGAATCACACATCACAGAAGAAAATATATCTAAAAACAAATCCAGCATAACATTACACATGCACACACACTTATATATATGTATATAACATTTCTAATAATTACCTGTCCTATACCTGAGACAGCAGTTTTACATGGAAATTGAAGCAATGGAACATCATTGTCATCCAACGTTTGGGCATGTATGTCCAATATAAAGTCCTTTTTCTAACTAAACTGGTCTAAGAAAGTCATCTCCTTTGCAAAAACAGCACCTTCTTTATTTATTATTACCATGCATGCATCCATGTTCTAATTCGAAGTAGTCAGACCTTTTTGTAACATTTAAGCATGGCTCTTTAGGCACTGCTGTTCAAAATGTTGAATGTTTAGTTTAAGTTTATTGGTGTGCAGAAGACATACTCCGAGCATGTGCCCAAGAAAATGTATCTGGTAAGATATTGTAACCCTGTAAAGTTGATATATAATTACATGTAATTAATATGTCTAATCTAAAGCACATTTTATAATTCCTACTAGAAACAAAACATTGTCTTTTCGAAAGTCTTCAATATCTGATAATATATACATATTTGGAAATCAGTTAAACTTCCATCTCAACCATTACTTTCTCCAGCTTTAAAACATGAAAAAAATTAATGCATTACTTAATAAATTGATCAAATAATAACCCTGACTGAAAGTAGCTCAGGTTCACCTTAGAAGATTATGTATTATCACCCCATATTTAGGATCATAGCAGATTCTAACAGTCACATAATAGCTGACATCACGTTTTTCTTTGCAAATGTGATCGATATATTAAAATACTAAACCATGGGTTAGAATGGATAAAAAACTCATTTTAATTCTTTTGGAGAGGAGACAAATGCAATTTCCTTATCTTTCTTTCCATCTTCAAAGAGATAGAAACATGCATGAATATTTTATGATAATAACAATCGAAGGACAACCTTTCCACTTTTACTCTACCTTAAAGTTAATGTCTCATTTTTATCTAATATCTTTACTTACTTATGCTATATTTAAGTTTCTCAAATGCTCTTTTTGTTACTGTTATCAAATTGTGCTGTTGACCCATATTGTTTACATTTCTAATTTATGGCACATATTAGTATTTATATGACTGCTGACATCACTTGTAGCTATGCAGTGCTACAGATACTTAATATACTAAAACAAACCATATTGTGGGTTACTATGAAAGAATGTTAAACTGTGTTTTGTCTTGAGAGAAAATCTTTCACTCAATTCATGCAATCAAGTAAATCTGTATTTTTTTAGTATCTTCGTTATTATAGAGGTAAAAGAATGTATCATGCATGTGAACCCAGTTATGAATCTGGATGTACTTTTATTTTATGTGCAGTTTCCTAATGCTTTTAACTTATTTCTCTTATGATTAGACAACAGTATAGACATTTTTAAGCCTAGTTTAGATTGCTTCCCTTTCATAATGTTGAGAAATTTAATGTTTAATATTTTATTACCTTGTTTTGCAAGTCAACCTTTAATCTCTTAAGAAAATCATGCCACTGTTGTGAAATTACTTTTATAGGAACAACAAAAGACATCCTGTTATAAAACTTTAAAATTTCAAGTCATTCTCAAGCAGCCAAGTTGCAAGTACAGACTAATTCAATAAATTAGAATATTATTGAAAAGTCACATTACAGATTAATTACACACAGATGGATGTGTAAAAATAAACAACAACTTTTATTTCAGTTAATTATGATGATTTTCCAATTATGGTTAATGAAAACATGATATTTAAAATCAGAATATTACACCAGACCAATAAAAATACAGAAATGTTTATACAGAAATGTAGGCTTAATGACAAGTATGTGATTATATGTTTTAAAGTTTCAAAAAGTACTTGTAACCTGGAAGAATTTGCCTAATCAGAATTTATTGAATATGGCTGTACGTGTAACTTACCAGACCAAAGTCAACATTTTGGTCTGGTAAGATGACTGAACAATAAAGAAATGTAAATGTTCATAAAGTTTTATAACTGTAGTGGTGAATAATTCACAGTATCAACAAAGTGCCCATAAATACTAATTATAATCAAACAACACAGAGAGTCAAATTAAGTTATTAGACATTGTCCAAGTGTTTGTGTTGTACTTCATGATGCTATAGACCTGACATCAGTCTAAAAAGGTATAAATGATATTTATACCTTTTTATTTTGGTTTTGAGTTTTAATGAAACTTGACGTAAAAAAAATAAATAAAAAGCATGTATCGGATATCAGTATTACATGTTTGTGATAGTTAGCTATAATGACAAAAAAAAAGTTTAATCTTCAGAGTCTGTAGTTTTAAAAAATGTTAAAAGCAATAAGTGATACAATCAAATTAACTTAAAGTAAATAAATCATTATTTTCCGTGTTAAAGAACATTTTTACCAAGACAGTTTCACAGTCAGTTGCATTAATTTGCAGCTTATGGAGTTGTAAAGATTATTAAGACCATTTCTAAACTGTGGAAGTGACCGTTAACGTTGCTGTTTGTAGTTGATTTATGATTACTCAAAGAATTTAGTCTTATCTGAAATATTAACTTGTACTGGCATGGTGTCCTAAGTGTTAGTAACAAAAAACACTTTGCCAAAAAAGTTGTGACAATGGGGTTATTTATTACATTTCCATTTAATTAACAAATAACATTTTTATAAATGTGTTTTGACACACACACACAAACATATATATATATAAACTTGAAAAACTTTTTATATATATAAAAACAGTATCATATACAGTATTAATACTGTATATATACAGTATTAAGGCAAAAATTATGTCTTTAAATCAAGTAGTGACATTATGTGTGTAACAGTTGCTTAGTAAAAAATGTTAGACAAACATTAAGGAATCTCCCCTGACATTTAAATGTTCCTGTAGTTCCCTGGTAGTCTAATTTATAGTCTAAGCTGAGATGTTTATAGTACATTGAATCACCTGTGAATACTGACAATTAAAGGACGCTCCTAGTGGGAACCTAAGTTATTAAACATAATCAAAATGTTTGTGAGTATGCATCCATAGTTGGTGTTATAAGCATGACCTAGAATGAAAAAAACAGTTTGGTGGTTTATGCAAAGGTTTATTTGACACTTAGATGAGAAAAAGTAAGAAAGGCTTCAACATTACTGTAGGTTAAGGTACTTTCCATGTTACTGGCTCAGACACATTTTTTTTCATTCTGAGTCAAAGGGTTATTTTTCTATTTTTCTATATTTTTTTTTGATTCAATAACAAACATGAAGCAATAACATGAAGTATTTAAAGTGTAAACAATCGTAATGGATAAAATTGCTCCTGTTCTCTGGAAATGCACCAATTAGGCCATGAGTGTTCATCTCGAGTCTTCAAGTGCCAGTGACCTAACAGGTTTTACATTCGTTTCCACTGAGTGAAACAGCAATTGTTGGTGTGGTTCAGTATGCTACTTTATGGTCCAGTTAATTCAAAAGAACGCTTCCACTGGGGGTGTGCCTGTAAATCGATTTGCATAAGAAGCTCAGTTTTCATTTACTATGATTCAAAATCGATATAAAATATCCTAAAATTGATTTTTAAAAATGAAACAAATCCACTTGTTGTCGGCCTCCTATAATTATGAGGAACGTATTAACGTCACCATGCAACTGGTTTTGGAACATACTCATGCACAGAGAGCACCAAAACCAAAAGCCAACCACAAAAATGAAAGAGAGAGGTTCAACCTGCCCCATTTTTGTTGAAGGCAAACATTTGGATTTGCTTAGTTTTTTGCTTAAGTCCCGAGAAGATCAAGCTTGACATAGATTTCATTGTGTGCAAAATAAATACTAAGGATTTTGAAAAAAACGCAAATGTACTAAGACAAACAATTGTGGAGACAAGGTACTCAACCAGTTGGACCCTCAGTGCAGGAGTGGTTAAATCCAAACGCCCAATGCTGAGTCATACCACTTTGAGAACAAACTTGACGCACTTGTTCATGTCAAACAGTGATGTTTTTAATCTGTACCCAATCAATGAATTGTGTTGAGCTACCCCAGTAGCTCCACCCTAACCATATCATACCATTATTCTATTAACCTACAACTGAAGGAGAACCAGGGATGATGCGGTACAGATTGGTTGTACCGACTGGTTTTATCATGGAAACGGACAAAATAGCATTTCAAACTGGTGGTGGAAAAGCTCTCATGAACCGAACCATAAAGTAGCATATTAAACCAATCTGACCAGTGCCATCACGCTCAGTGTTAACGAGGCATTAGATGTGTCTGTACTAAAACACAGCTGATTCAAATGGTCTAACTTCTTCCTCAGCGTGTCAAAGTTTTGCAGAGGCCTACTGTTGAACCATCCTTTGATTAAGCTGTGTTGAACCACAGAAAGAGTTAAAATATATGATATAGGCCCTTTGTATCATGGGCCTGCTTTTATTTCCTGGATGGAGATTATTTTCTTTCAGAGTTTAAATGGAAGACAAAGGGTCAAGATATCAAAATCCATTATTTCAGTGATAAGATACTCAATCATTGTGTTCTTATAAAGTTGTTTTATATTAAACACTTTTGAACCGCACTGATTGTCTCAAGGTTTTCCTCTGTTTTATTAGCAGCATATGCTGGTTAGCACACTAACTGTTATACTGTTTAGTGTTTTTCTGGGTTTAATATAGATTATCGGTTTCTGAATCTCTTATTCCAATTTCTCTTTCCTAAAGACTATGTCATATGAAAGAGAAAATATGTGCTGTAGATTCTTTCATAAGCCAATTGAAGAGCTACATGTTCATTGATACTTATCCATCAAATTTTTATTTAGCTGAAAATAAAGTTCACCAAAGTACATGCTGTTAGTTGCAGAACCAAAGAATTCTTTGGAGTTTCTACGGATATAGCTATTTTTTGTGTCTGACCTATCAGCATTTGATCTCCAATCAGAACCATTTCAACAAAAAATGGTCATTTCTAATCTCTCTGTACATTTGTGTACATTTCTGTAATAAATGAGATTTTAAAAGTGACAATGTTCTAAGGAAAGTCTGATGTGTTTTATGCAAAAACTATCTGTGATGTTTTTGCTTCTAAAATATAAGTAAAAATGCTACTACTGCATAGCAAGCTGTGTCTCATTTTCTCATAATTATTTTCACCATAATATGTTCTTTACTTGTTTCCAGAGGTGAATAGCATACCCAAATGAAGAAACATTACTACAAATACATAACATAATTACAAAAACATAAACGCATGAGAAATACCTTTTCAAAATATTTTTTGTCATTTCAAAACTTATGAAACTAAAACTTATAGTCGGTAATGACAGGGTAAAGTAAAGTACTTCCAGTGACAAATCTAGTGTTTACTGGGTCTTCTTGACCTTCAAATGGCACAACAGGTTCAGCAGATGGCTTTTGAACAACAAAGCTGGTGTAAAAATGAGAAGTCTCACTTCAACATATTCTGTAGGTGTGTTTCTGAGTCTGGTGTATCTTTGGTTAAATCATGTTTATTTTGTCATTCGGTGAAGTTCCCTATAGTGGGTAGAGTATTCAGAAATATTACTAATGTAATACTTAGTTATATTACTCAAGTAAAAATTAATAGTGCAGATTTTTCTACCCAAAAGTTACTGAATAAATGTGTTATTACACTCTTTTTATTGTTTCAGCTTGTTGTCCAGCACTAGTCCTAATGCTGTGGTCTTAAATGTGCTGATGAATAATTTTAACATTTGTAGAATGTGTGGTGTGAGAAATGGGTTGTGCAATTGTTGAATTTTATTATGTAGATCTCTTGTAGGTCAATTGTAATACTTTAGCCTTTATTTTCATCTTGTCACTGCATGCATAGACAAATATGTATTAATTTAAATAGTTGTGTTTTTAAAAAAATCATAAAAGTAGATTTATGTGGCCCAAACTTCTTACAACAGCTGTAATGCAATTTTGTAAATGTAATAAAATAATGAAGAAGTATATCTAATTTCCAAGAGTTTTCTGTTTTTAAAATCAATGTGAGGAACCACTGTTTTTACTCAGACTCTGTAGCTTTATTATTTCTCCTCGTAGAGTGTTTCAGTAAAAACGATTTTGATATTGTTTTTATTTAATGCTCATAACAATGTTTTTGATAACTTGTACTAAGCAGATATTTTAAATAAAGTTGTGTGAAATATAAAACATTTTTCTTTTGATAATGCTGTGGTGCTTTTGTGCTTTTAATGATTCTGGTGTTTGTGTGTCAATACTAACTTTATTTATTTATTTATTTATTACAGTAAAATGCCTTACAAAAGATAATAAAGTATGCTTAGACAAATTTTTTTGAACATGTCTTTATCAAGAAGTGAATCAGAAATTCTCCTTAAAGGTATGAGATGGGAATTTCGAACAGTTTAGAGCATGTTTCCGGTTGTTGAATCTTGAAGCCAGGTGTCACTGTTGACGACACGGCCGGCTGACAACAGGGAGCTATTGGGTAGAACATTATGATCCTGTTAATTACAAAGGTGACATAACGCATGTCAACCTGATTCTGCAAACCCACAGGGATGTTGTCAACTAGCTGAGTAATCCTCCGACCATCTGGTTATCAGAAGAAAGCACCTTTCACACTCACTTGTTTTAGAACATTTTGTTTAAAAAAAAGGGGGGAAAAAATAGCACAGAAACAGAACTGCTATGGCCCTGTGATCTAGAAAAACAACCACAACCTCTCCACTCATCATCATTTGCAGCTATTAAAAATAGATGCACACTTAATTAGAAGCAAACTTCTGAAGACAGTGAACTGCTGTGCTGAGCTGAGGCAAATGAGTTCTGCCCTAACTCTTGACCTGCTCTGCCCCAGTAGCTTTGTTGGCACCTCCCTCGGTCTTACTATTTAAGAGGAGGTCAAATAAACTTTTGTGACCTGAGTCAGACTGTCACGCATGGTTAGATTTCAAAAGAAACACATGGCTTGAGATGTTGTTTTTCCTTCCTGGAGCACTGAGGGGATCTTGTTTCCGATCTAGTGAAGACCACAGACATGGAAGGACACAGGCAAAGTAAATTATGACCGATTAAATCAGCGTCATTTTTATTTACACGCAACATATAACTATAAATATATGACTTATTTGTGGCTTTTTAGACTCTATTTTTCTGTGTATATGTTTGCAGATCTTCATAAATAAGCAATGTCACTTTAATGAAATTATAATTGCTTGACACATTTCCCAAGTATTGTACAAGGTCCTGAAATCTAACAGGCGGTGTGCAAGCGTACGTGTGTCTGAATGAGTGCCTTGCTGTAACCAGAAGCACGAGGGTAAGTTCATTCAGGGATAGAGGCTGTGCACAGTCATCAGGAAGTGAAACAGAACAGAATGTGCTGTACTAATCTGATTGAAAAACACTGCCCTGCGTGGATGTATGAAAAAAAAAAGATGTTTTATTTAAACAGCTACAAGGACACCCCATGGCAGTGGGAGGATCTGTGCTAAGAAAACAAATTGAGTCTTAACTCCTCATTTTTTGGTGATATGAAAGCTAAAAGGTGGACAGAGTGTCTGAGGAGCAGCACGCTCTGACTGAAATAAAGCTGAGTAGCATAATGCTCTTTGTTTGTGTTCCAGGCGTCCATGTTACGTACATGGGAGTAATCTCCCAAGCGATTCCTTTTATCCCTGAACTTTTGCCCCCAGAAAAGAGAGCTTGTTATGGCTGTCTTCCAAGAATCCGAAATAGATAACTGACAAAATGTTGAAAACAAATTAAAGGGGACAGGGGATACATTTTTCATCTCAACTTAAAGCTAATATAGCTGGGGTTTATAGGTTTGCTTTCATTCTATTTTCTCAGACTATGCAACAGAAGATATTCTAAGATTTATGATCTGTTTAGATTTTATGTCATCAATACGCTAGCATTTTTTTTATGTAACAATATTTCTTTTAGAAAATTACAAAATTCTTCAATCAATTTAATGCCTGAAGATAACACCCAACTTTTGAGTTTAAAACTGTGCTTCACACTAAAAGTTTGCAAATCAGTTAACAGCTGTTTAACATTTGGTAAAACAGCTATTAAATGTTTAACAATGGCATTAACTGTTTTTTATAATGGCATTATAAAAACAAACTTTATTTCATTTGGATTGTTTGACATACTCCCAAAAATGTCCAAGTAGCAGTGGAATGGAAGAAAAACATGCATATGGTTTTAATTTTTTTTACCTAAACAAAATTAGGAAAACGTGGTGTGCTTTTTGTATTCAGCCCCATTTATCTTGATACCCCCAAACAAAATGAACAACTGCAGGCCTCAGAAGTTTTGTTGGAAAACATTAGTGAACAAAATCTGTACCCCATTTTAAAGACCAAGGAACAGAGCAGACAGGTGAGGGGTAAAGTTGTGGAGAAGTTAACGCCAGGTTAGGTAGGAAAGGAGCTTTAAACATCTCACCCAGCACTGTTTAACCCATCATCCAAAAAGTGGAAAGTGACAGAGCTGCAAACCTACAAAGACATGGCTGGGCAAGAAGAGCATTAATCAGAGAAGTAGCCTAGAGGCTCTTGATAATGAATAAACAAATCTGCCGACAGGACAACTATTAGTCATGCACTTTGTGGGGGTGTAGCAGGAACAATCAATTGTTGAGTGGCGGTCATACGAGGTACAGCTTGCTGTTTGCCACAAGCCATCTGGGGAACATAACAAAAGGGCTCTGGTTAAATGAGAACAAGTTTAATTATTTGCCATACCCCACATCAATCTGAAAACACTACCTCCATGGTGGAACATGGTAGTGGCACCATCATTCTATGGGGACAGTCTGAATGAATTAGGTAGATGTACAAAGCTGATAGAAACATACCCAAAAGACCTGCAGCTATAATGGCAGTTATAATTGCATCTGTAATTGATGACTCAGGATGGCTAAATATAAATGCACACCACTCTTCTAGGATTCTTATTTTAGACAGTCTCCACAAGACTGCGCTAAGGGTCCTGGTTTTACCATGAAAAAATGTATTAAAAAGTTATTTTGCAAGAAATGCTTTACTGATACGTCATCTTCATTAAATGGTGTTTTACATTTTCCTATTGGAGAGAAAGTTTTTCATTTGTTGCCAAATAACTGATTTTGAATGTGTACACATAAAGCTTAGAAAAAAAACATATGGTCTGTTTGAACATGCCTAGATATTTTATAAAGAGAGATGATTTATTTCAACCTCCATTTAGAAAATCATAAAGCAAGAAAAAAAAACATGCTGTTCTACTTGGAGTCCAGGACAGCCTGATCCCGTTTTAGCGCCTCACATTTCCTGATGTCACACAAATTGCCTGTACTTTTTGATTAAGTGCTGTAAGCATCCATGGTGCAGCTGCAGTATAAGCTTAACACGGCAGCACAGTTAGGGTATATCAAGATTTCTATCTGTATTTAGCCTGCTGAGATGTTCATGCTATGGACTATTTGATAGGAGCGTCTGTCTGCTTAATACAATTTACTGGAAACCTCCAAGAAATACAGCTATATATAGCTTTGTAGACGTGTAAACTGAAAACTGACTGTATGTCCTCATGCTCAGTTCATGACACATGACACATTTCCTTATTTGGAGTAATAACAGGACTTTATGGTCATTTCCTCATCTTCTCACTATCAATGGTAATATAAAATGTAGCTTACATTCTGTCAGAACTTTAGTTAGAAGGAAGTTGCTTGATAAATAATTTAAACGATTTGTTCCAATAAATCAAGTTGGAAAAAAATCACTGAACACATCAGACATTTGGTTTCGAGTACTCAGGTTTCCTCTATCATGACGCTGAACTCATCGTTCTTTGCCTTGTGTTTTACTTTTCCATGTGAGGAATGAGGTGTCACCGTAGATCTATTGTCACAGATCTGGAAAAACGTCGGTTGCTCTCTCCTTCCACTGTGTCACACTTTTTCATGAAGGTGCCTTTGAACAGGAAGCGTAAAAACCGTTTCTGCCCGCCCACCTGCACCCTTCCAAGGGGTCGTTGTTTGTGCTTCGTCCTGTTGAGCAATAACTCAGTGTGTTAACTTACTGATGTTCTTATGTAATCACTAAAACCCTGGCAGATGTTTTCCGTGTTATATCATTTTAGGGTCAACTTGACTGTCAGGAGTTTAACCCGTGAGTTTAAAAGCCTAACAATATTAACAGATCTAACCATTAAGATTAAATACCTCATATGTAGAAATTTGTCCTTCTTACTGATAACTCTTTGATGTACTTAAACTACAGGCGGAAACACATTTTAAAAAATGACAATTTAACTATTAGTTGCGAGTGAATAACATTCATGTATTCAAAATAGTTCTAAGGCCCAATTGATTTAAAAAGTCTACACACCTCTGCTGTTAATGTACTAATTTTTGTGGTGGACAAAACAAATAAAACCAAGGTGGATTCTTTCGAAACTCTTTTTACCTGGCCTATTTTACTGAAAAACAAGCTGCAAGCACATGCTTGCATGAGTGTGCATGCCCTTACCCTAATGCTTCGTTGAACTATGATGCATATTAAAATATGTATTCTGGTCAATCTCATTTGTCAGTGTAGAAGCACATAATTTTAATTAAACCAATATTGTACTAAAAAAACATTTTTATTGATTTGATGTAATATTCAAACCTAAATGTGTGTTTTTATAAGGTTTGATACTTTATGTTATGTACATTTTTATTTATTTTAATGCCCATAAACACACTATGTCTAGTAGAGGCAGGATATTGCAGTAAATGCATAAATCCCTCATTGAAAAGAATGGTTTAATATAACAACAGTTTAAACAGACTGAATGGCAAAGAAAAATTAAGTACCAAGAAGGAGAGCCTGAGTTATTATATTTCCGTACACAGCGATGGGTATATAATTTGACTTACAAGGAGTTTGCATTATGCCAAAATTAGATACTCTAAGGCATAGGTTATCATCACACTTCGAGAGTTGTTATCCGGTACCTTTAAAATCAATCCATAGTGTGTCAAAACAGTAACCTAAGTTCACAAGACTCAAATACTTACCAAGGACATTTTAGAAAGCAGAGCCTGACTGGGTTTCAAGTCAGGTGGCTGGGCAGGCACCTGACCAGAGGTTGAATGAGGCCCTAAGTCCAATTTCATTTGAAGACCCACTTTCAGGCAAA
Organism: Brachyrhaphis roseni; assembly: GCA_903066815.1. NCBI lineage: Eukaryota > Metazoa > Chordata > Actinopteri > Cyprinodontiformes > Poeciliidae > Brachyrhaphis > Brachyrhaphis roseni. Next base: position 88,365 of record CAEFZY010038802.1, read on the forward strand.
CTCACTGCAATTATTACACACTTGTAAGAGTTGAAAAATTTGCTTTCGCCTCGGGCATGTTGGCATCCGGTATGTGGGGCACACGTGTGATGGTAGCCTGATATCAGAACCAATGAGTACGTGGGGACATCCATGCATGTCACCCTGCACTATGTTAAAGAGTAAGTTCAACATGCCAGACCATTGCACAATATAACCACCCAGCTTCTCATCTCCCAAAAATGGCACCACCATCAGTCTCCGTCAAGCACTGGTAATCCTATCGAATATCTCAAAGGGACGTCTTTTTTTGCAGGATCACCTTCGCTCACTGGTCTGGGGAACTGTCGGATACTTCTGCTGCTGGCTGTTGAAGTATTTTTGACAACATGGTACAAGATGACACAATATGTGACTGCCCTCACGTACAAGTCCTTACGTTAGTGTTTATTACGGATATAACACCTCCTTGCAAACTGAGTAACTTACCCAGCAATCACATGTCACCATGTTTACCATATTATGTTAAAACCAGATCATTTGTTCAGGTAGCTTAACTTTTTTTTGGTTAGTAAAAGTGATATGGCTTTCTGCCCAGGGCTGCACAAAAAGCTGCTACCTGCACTGAACAAGTTCTCTATTCCTTTATAATTTGTGAGGTTATGGGAATGGGCGCCTCCCTGTGGTGTGCGCACTCTATGAAAATGATGGCATGCAGTGAGAATTCCCAGCTAATAAAGTGGAAGTTGATGGTTTCAGGCTCATAATTTGCGATGAAGTAAAAGGACAAGTTGTTATTTTTCAGGAATACAGCCAAAACTTTATTATCTCTAGTTTAAATAAGTACATAAGACAGCTGTAGAAAACTCAGATGTAAGTTGCATAAATCTACACACAAATTGAGATTTTTAAAAACTTTTTATTTGTGATCAAAATTAACTTTCTTGGCTTTAGGGTTTTTATGCTTTTAAGGAAAAGCATAAAAAGGGCACAATATCAGCCTATTAAACATTTATTGGATTATTCATTAGATGCTTTAAAACAGTTTATGGTTTGCAAAAACTCTGGAAAAATGGAATTGTTGGTGTTCTCAAACATGTTGAATTGAACAAAGACTTTTAGCCAACATTTGTGGTTATAACTCTGACAGTTATATAGTTTTATATAGTTGGGTTTTTTTATTTTACTTGTTTTTTTCTTTGTGTCTCTGGCTTGCAATTTTGCTCTTCATGGGGAGAAATTTGTGAAGTAACACACTGCGGTACAGTCTGACTTTTCTACTGTGCTTTCAAATGTCAGTTTGACACAGAAGAAAGAGAGATGAGTTAAGCAGGAAAAGGCCGATCTCGTTTTTATAAGACACAATGTACTGCCAAATGTGTTAGAGAAGAAAATTTTCACAAGGTGTTCTCGTGACGGTTTCTCATAAAGCATTGCTGTCAAACATAGAGAATGTTACAAAGCCCTAATTTAAAAAGTTCTTTAACTCATTTACAGTGAGCCAACTTTTAGCTGTTGATGACTATCTTTAATTTAGTCATGCACTTTACAGGATAAATTAAATCTTAGCTGTGGAGTCTTATCTTTCTAACAGGAAACTTTTTGGTTAAAAAAAAAAGAAAAACACAAGAAAGAAATATCAATAAAAGATAGCAGAAGAACCATTTTCTAGTTTTTATTTATTTATTTATTTGTAACCTGCAAACACAACTTCTTCATGTGTTTTTTGAAAAACGGCTTTCTTTTACCCACATTTCCTCGAAGGGTAGATTTGTGGAGCACACAACTAATAATTGTCCTCTTAGATTTTCCCACCAAAGTTGTAGATCCCTTCAGCTCCAGATTTACCATGTTTCTCTTGACTTTTTTTAATATCTTCTCCTTCTCTGGCTTTTACTTTATCTGGGCATCATTCACCAATTAGTGGAGTTCTTCTGGCAGATGGTTGCAATAGATTTTATTTGTAATAGGAAAGGGGGTTGAATATGGATGCAGACTATACTTTTCACATCTTCATTTGTAACATTTTAGGAGAATTATCAATTTTATGTGATACGTTGTCTTGCTCTATCACATTAAATCACAATAAAATATATTGACTTTTATTATAGGAAAAAAATCAAGGGATGTGAAGCCGTTTTGAAAGGCACTGTGTTTGAATGTATGGATTTTTCACAGTCGAACGGTAGGTGGCAGTATACTTATTTGCTGTACATTCACCAATCACGCAGAGAAGAAGCGGAGCTGGCTCTTCTGCGGCGCTGCTCCTGCTAACAGGCTAATAGCAGCCTCTTGTTGTAAAGCAGTGGTGATAAATCCACAGTTAATATTTTCTGACCTTTTAGTTGAATAAAAAGGTAAGTTTATTATTTTCCCAACATCCGCATCCAGTTGTTTATCTCCACAAAGTTTCATAGAACATTGTTTGGACCTCTCAATGGATTATGGTAATTATATTCGTCTCACTGTTACAAATGCTAATGTGGAGTTAGCTGTTAGCATAGCGTTGAAATAGTGGGTTTTGAAAATTCCGATGTGGGTGTTTTGATTATTTAAATTTAAAAAAGCATTGTCATTTTAAAAGAGCGTTTAAACTTTGTATTTTAAATGTCATAGTTTGATTCTGAGGGTTCATGAACGCACACGCTCATTAAGGCGAGTTGCTTCATTCATTCTGCTTGCACTTGTGCAGCTAACGTTATCGTCTATAAAGATTTTGGTTTGGATATTCTAGCTGAATAAATTGATTGTTTGAAAACCGAGACCTGCATTAGCTAAACATTCTAAACGAGACGCGAATGAAAGGATATAAAATATTTATTTATGGACAACAATTAAAGACTTCGAAGACATTCTAAATTCTGTTTGTGTAACATAAACCTCTCTAATTCAATGTATAATCAGTGAAGGTCAAAATAAAATTATGCATCGTTTGAAAAATAAGGGACAAAACACTGTTTATTACCACAGACCTATCGATGAGTTTTTTTTTTTTTTAAATTGATTAAGTATAAGTAAACATGAACTTTTCCAGAAAAATCACTTATTTTTCTATAATAAAAAGTCCCAAAGATAGGATGCAGTTTTCTAAGTGGAGAAACAACCTAAAGAAAATTTAGGTGTATCTAAAATGTATCATTACTAATATATACTGTATATATAAATACATATACTAATCAAATTTTCAGTTTGACTAGTATTTGTTGGGATAAGTAAGTAAGTGATTTTTAATCTGTGATAAATTGCAGTGCTGTTAGCTGAAACTGATTATGCACAGGGATATTTTGATTTGTAGTAGAGATTGTTGTTTTTCTCTAAGTCCAGGGGTTTGATTTCTAGGTCTGCCCCAGACATTGACAAACATTATGTCACCCTTAATCTACTCCTGGATAGCAGATTTTTGTTTGCTTTTGTTTTGTTATTTTATTATGATGCTTTGATAAGGTTAAAGGAACAAGGCTATTCCCTGCTTCACTATCATGTTCTCTGAATGTGTTTTATGTTTTCATTTTATTTCCTGTAATTGAAGCAAATGTAGTTGAATAAATCTCAAGTGTGAGATTAACAATTTCTTTCTTCTTTCCTTTCAGAATCATCTTGTTATAGGGCACTAACAAGCTGATTGTTGACATGGGAGGTATGATATTTATTTGTTTTCAGTTTTCATATTTTAAAATCTTTTTTTTTCTGGGAAAAAAATCTTTGGTGTGTTATCTTCAAATTTAAGCAGTCTTGCTGTTAACAGGGTATCATTTAAATATAACCCGCCTTTTTCAATTGTTTGTTTTAATGTGAAAATTATAAAAAATTGTTTTGGCAGAATTTCTGTCTCATGTAAGTTGGTTTGTATTGCAAGGAAGAAAAAATAATTATCATGGAAATTATAACAAAATTTTTGAAAGTTTTGCTATAATATCAATAATGTCTTTTCAGAATAGATAAAGGCATTTTTTTGTTTTATGTCCGTTGTGATGTAGCATTGTGATTTTACTTTTGCGTCTTACTTTAGACTCGTTTCATGCTTGAATGTGACACACCCACACTAAACCTAGTTACTATTTATAAATCTGCCTTTTGACATCAAATACTAAAACACCCCTGTTTCAGTATTTGAATTCTTCCATTAAATTAAATCCTAAAGATGAAACAGACTTTGTTAAATTATATTTTCTCTCTGTTTCTTCCTCTGTTTCTTTCAGATCCTGCTTTTCATCGAGACTGTCCTCTTGACTGCAAGGTTTATGTGGGAAATCTAGGAAACAATGGGAATAAGACAGAATTAGAACGAGCTTTTGGGTATTACGGTCCTTTAAGAAGTGTTTGGGTGGCCAGGAATCCTCCAGGTTTTGCTTTTGTAGAGTTTGAAGATCCTAGAGATGCATCTGATGCTGTAAGAGAACTGGATGGCAGGTAATGTCCAGTGTTGTGAATGCTAACCCCTGTGGGGAAAACATGAAGCCAAAGTGTTAGTTAAACACCAATAATTTTCTAACCTGTTTTGAATATTGAATCCCTTTCTATCCATGAATTATGCAAACAGGAAATGTATCTACCATCATTATGGCAAGACAAATATTGCCAAACATAATTTTTAACCAATATAATTTCCAGTCAAGAATCTCCTGGATTTAAATATATAAAGAAATGTGTGTCTAACTCATTCTGTGTAGAACCATGTGTGGCTGCCGTGTGCGTGTTGAGCTGTCGACTGGGGAGAAGCGCTCGAGGAGCCGCGGTCCTCCTCCTTCGTGGAGCAGACGTCCCCGAGATGATTTTAGGAGACGTAGTCCTCCAGTCAGACGCAGGTATGCATATTAATTTAAAACTTTTTTTTTTCTTTTCACTTGCACTTCTTAAACATAAACATGGCTCACCTCAATTCCTTTGGGAGAACCAGTTTAAAACTCCTAAATCTTTGTTTTGGAAACAATTATCCCATAAAATGTGGCTCACCTCAAGGTTAATTCTTTAAAAAAGAAAACGAAAACCTTAGTACTCAAGATCACATTATTAACACAAAACAAGTCCTAGCATTTCTATGAGCATAAAGGCTCTATATGGTAATTTGTATTAAGTCATAAGTCTGTGGCCATTTTCACAAGTATTTTTGTTATTCATTTAAAAGTGTAATAAAACCTACAAAGTGGCTTTGAATCCAGATTGGCTCTGAAGAAGAGGGTTTGTTCTGTGTTCATTTTGACTGTCTAATGCAGGTTGAGCTTTTTGCCTTAAAGGCTGTATAGAAACAGGTCTTTATCTAATGTATTTAGTGCCTTGCAAAAGTACTCAAACCTGTTGAACTTTTTTCACATTAATGCAACAGTCCATGTTTTTTTTTTTTTTTTTTTTTTTTTTTGGGGCGTGGGAAGCTGGGTTTTTGTTTTTAGGGTATGTAGTGGCTTTCCACAGTTTTGTGGAAGTGGCAGCAGTTCAGTCAGATTGCAGATGCAGATATTTTTGTGGAAGAAAAATTTCAAGTCTTAGGACCCAATTAAATTTAGGTCTTTGCTTTGACTCAAATCTAAAATCCTGCCACCACCTTGGTTGTGCTGTGTTGGCCTTTTACCACACTGTAGGTCATAAAGTTCAGTTTTGATATCGTCTGACCAGAGCACCTTCTCCAAAATGTTTGCTATGTTCAACAGGTTTAGAAGCTTTGACTACAACTTCTATGCCTCTTGCTTCCAGTCATATTCAAAACTGAAGAATCCTTTTGGGTTAGAGGTGAAAAGTCTCCAGGAAACAGAAGTCCCGTTGCTTTTTCTTAAGTACTTAGGATGGTCATGTCATAACTGAGAATCTTCACCAGCATAGTTAGAGTATGTGAATACCTTTGCAAGGTGCTGTAACTAGATGTTGAAAGGTATTTAACCTTTCCACAGGTTAAATACCTGTGGAAAGGTTGCTCTGTTACAAACTCTTGTGGTTGCAACAGAGCTCTGCTCTCAACACTTTGATCACTCAGGTTTTCACTTTTAAATGTTTAGTGATTATGGCCATGTTTACAGATTTATTGCACAGAGTCTGAATCACTTTTGCTCAAAACTTAAAATTTGAAAGAAATTTTTATGAGTGGACTATTTGCATTGAAGTTCAGTAAGTATTATTTAGGTGTCTGGTAGACCATTTTTACTGTATGGGGTGTTTTATTAGTTTATCAAACTTTTTCTTTTTTTTTATCCATAATTTTAAAATAAGTTTCTGAAGGTGTAATTTCTTTTATTTTTTTCTGAGTTCAGTTTCCATTTATTAATAAAACTGAACCCCATTGCAGAGTCACCACCACGCTTCTCACCATCTGAGTCAGGCAACTAGTCTTCTTTCAGCATCATGTGACGGCTGGTGTTGTCACATGACCCAGGCGCCACCGCCAGTCATCAGGTCCCACCAACCTTTTGGTTCCTGAGCATGCAGTTCCCAGCATCCTTCTCTACTTCCTCCGACCTTTATCCAATCAACAGCGGTCCGCTTCAAATTATCAACCAATCAGCGTCTTTACACTTTCTAGTCTCCACACATCTGCTGTATCAATGGGAACAGCCGTTGGGTTACATCAGTCTCTAATCTTCAACCTCACTCCCCCTCAAAATAAAGCAGGAAAAATCTACAACTACTCCCCGCCCCCTTCCAACCAGCCACCAAGCAACTTCATATCTGCAACATTTGCATCATGTGGCAATTCCTGTCTGCAATTCGACCTCCCTCACCATCAGTCTGGCTTCCTTGCTTCATTTCTATCTTGTCCAAACCCCCCAAAATAGTAAGTTGCTTTTATCCTGCTCTTTGTAGTTTTTTTTTTTTTTTTTTTTTACAAATTCTTTTTAATCTAGCTTTTAAAATTGGTTGACAATTATGTTTCATGAGTTGTATTCTGTAGAGGAATCTCGGTGGAAAGCTTAAAGCGCAACTGGCTGGACCAAAAGTCTTTAAACTTTCTCTTGCAAAAATTGCTGGGTGTATAATAAAGGCTCGACATCAAGGTATCTTGAGTTGTGTCTGCTTTGCTAAACTCTGAAGCCTTTTACACTTGAGATTTTATTCGTTTAAGCCTCATAACCTTTGCACTCACATTAATATTACAATCAGGAAGTCCACTAATGACAAACCTGTTAACCAAAAGCAAGCCTTTATTTCGAGCCCTAAAATCTGACTCCATCATTGGTGCTCTTTGGACAAATTGTCAATTGAATGAGCTGGTCTTGCTGCAGTTCATGAATGCAGCTTATCTTCTTAAAAAATGAAGAGTAACGTGTAATCACATTTCCATATATACCATGGCTCTCAGGGAGTCATTACCCAAAGGGTTCATTATTGTCATGAAACATAGTTACTCTTCCCTAACTTGGTTTCAATATTTTTAATAATGCACACCTTAGATCACCGAGGAGGAGGAGCCTGAGCCGCAGTCGTAGCAGGTAAGATTAAGAATCATTGCATTTCAAATTGCTGTACTTATCTGTGGTGAATACAATTTTATTTATTTTTACTTGACTTTCAGGTCTCTGTCAAGAGACAGACGCAGATATCGGTCTCTGTCCAGAGATAAGAATCGCAAGCGTTCACGATCCTTCTCCCGATCAAGGAGGTAGAGCCCATGCCAAAACATCAAATTTATATTGAGCCTAAGCTTCGTATTATTAATGCAAATTCTTTATCGGTTGATTCGCTTTACAGTCGTTCCAGGTCTCACGAAAGGAAGTGAAGATCCTGGATTGCTCTGAAAACTCATACAAAGATTGTGAAGAGGAAAGTTTTTATAGTGCCACTTTTCTTTCTTAGATTTTGTTTGAAACTTTAAAGCACCCTGTGCTGCTTGCCATCTTATGGCTCGTTCTATCCGTTAAAAGTGCAACAGAGGACGGGATATTTCTCGTTTTGTCAGCTGTTGAGACAATTTTTTTTTTTTGTGCTTTTTTAAAAGTCTTTTTTTTGGAGCGTATAAATATTCACATGGAAGAATTTGTCTCGTCCTGCATGTTTTGAAACTAAATACTGCCTTTAGTTTAGCAGAAGACATTTTTAACTGTTAGAATAAATTCTTGTGATTTTTGTTTTATTCATGGTTTCTACTTTTATGGGGTCACTGTGAGATGCAGGGACTTAACAGATACTGGTGCTGTTATTAGGAGGATGTCCCTTAAACACAGCCTATAATTCTGTATTTTACCTACTGTATGTTCGTCACAAAAGACGGTATTTATTCTGATTATCTTGACTCTCAACTTCAACAATTTGTGACAATGCAGTTAAACAACTTGTTCAATAAATGTTTTTTTCCAAGCTGACAAGTCAGTTTATTTTTTATATATAATCGTGTTCATTTTATCCAAATGAATCAGTTTAAACTGAAAATGGAAAAAACATACTTTATTTATGCAGGAAGTTAACTGTCAGTGATTAAGACTGCAAGTATAGCCCACACAGGAAGCTGTCAAACTGCTTTAGTTAGGAAACACTCCCCTGACGAGTGAAGTGCTGCTCCTATTGAGCAGAGCAGATGAGTTGACATTACGAGTTCATTTGTTATGAGTCGACAGATGTGCTAGATTTTGGAGGTAAGAAAAGTAATTTTGTTTTTAAATGTGTTTCACAAATTAACTAAATGTCAATTGCTAGACTTGTTCACTTTATTGTTGCTGCTGTTTGTGTGCTTCAGGTGCTTTATATAAGCTTTTTGGTTATATTGTATTGACTTTGCCAAGTTTCTGAACTTCACATGGTATATTTTCAAGAAACGTTTTTTCTGCTCGTATATACTTGTATAGCGTGATTTCCTTAATGCGTCACACAACCTTTTCTGCTTCAGGCACATTTTTTTTGGAAGTGAGGTCAATTCAGAACAACAAGGAGATAAAATATTTTATTTTGAGTGTCAAAGACTGAATGTTTGTAGCTTAAAATCAGGTACTAGAAAATTATGCCAAATCAATAACTGTGTTCTCTAACACTGACAGTTTAAAAGCTGAAACACAGCAGCCAGCAACACGTGAAATCAGAATGAACAGAAGAAAGTTGGCAACGAGTCGAAGAAATAAAGGAAAGCAGCGTGTAAATGACCCAGAAACACAGCCAGATGTTGAATCTAGAGAGGGTGTTCAAGATGAGACCAGGGGTAATGAACATCCAGAAACACACGCGTCTGCAACAAAGCAGCCTAAAGTGCAGGAAGAAGTAGCTCAAGAGAGTGAGCGTGACATGACTGCACCACAAGCTGCCTTCTTGGTCTCTGCCACTACAGCTGAGTACTCTGAGGATAAAACTGGCATGTTATGCCCAGGAGAAGTCAAACACATTTTAGACTCCAAAGGTGTCAGTATGCAACCTTTTAAAGATGAAACCAAGCTAGAAGTCACTGAGAGTAGCAACACTCTTCAAAGTGAGGAAGTCAATGAAAATCTGCATGACCGTCTCCCTGAGCTAAACAGTTTAAGTGCTTCTGCATCAGATCAACAGATGATTAGCAAACAGGCAGAAGATTTTAATCTGTGTTCTGTGGCTGAATTAAACAGCAGCAAGTTAGATGACTCAGGCTTGTTCAGACAAGATGGGTGTTTGCAGGGCAACTTTTCAGTATGTGAGTCACATGTTAATACATCTATCACGCCTCAGATTACTGCAGATAACGCCTTCAGAGAAAGCATTAAAATTAATGATGGTGTTGAACAAGAAACATTTTTATTTCAAACAGAGGAGTTGCCTAGAAGTAAAGATGATAAACACTGTACACCTAAAGTCAGAGATGCCAAGCTTTCACAGGAGGTTGAAGACAATCAGTATGATCAAAATAAGTTGACACGAGAGCAAGTCGAGCATGAAAAGGATAACTCCACTGAAGATCTACTGTATGACCACAAAGATTACAGATCTTACTTTGAAAACCAGAAATCTGAATCTGATAGTTACCAAAGTTTGTTTTTGGTGAAAAGCACTGCAGTCAAACAGGATGTTTTGACTGCAACAAAAGAAACTTCTTTGGACCAGATGGATCAGCGTGGCAGTCTTGTGGAGGATAACGTACAAATTCTTCCATCAGTCTTTAAGGCTACTACAGAGACTCAACTTCACAACAGCTCTCTGACCACAGATGACCATACCAAGGCGGGCTTCAGCTCTGGTGCTCCTAAAAGAAAATTTGGATCTAGTCGTAAAAATAAAGGAAGGCATGTTAAAGACTCTGAAGAGGACATTTTAGAAAATACTCTGAACAATGAATCTCTTCAAACACCAACAGTATTGTCAGAAATAAAGAAGACAGGGAATGAAGTAGTGAGTGATGTCACTACTGCTGACACAATCTTGTCTCTTTCAAATAGAGGCTCAGTCTGTTTGGTACCGTCACATGATCTTTCTTCTAAATATCCTGAGCCAGACACATTTAGTTTGATATTAACAAGTGAAAGTCCTCAAAAAGGTCAAGACAAAATAAATTCAGAGATTTTAGCTGAAATGTTTGAAAACTCTGATATATCCCAGCATGAGGTGGATCAATCTGACATTCTTCACAGTGAGGACCCCATAGATTCTCTTTCAGAGGATGCTCCAAGAAATCTGCAGAAAGTTGAGTTTCATCCAACTCAAATGCAAGAAATTCTGCAAATTCAACATTCATCTGAAATTATTCCAGATTATGTTGCAGAACATTTTGAAAACATTTCTGAAAACCTAAATGACCGACCTGAAATGTCTGAGTCTGCTGGGAAAAGCACGGATAATGTTACCACCAAACAGCAGGAGCATCAAACAGAGGAAAACATCTTGGAATATACACATTGTGTAGAACAGAAAAATGAGAGTTATGGTTTATATGATGCAAATTCTTTACAAATCAGTAACTTGGAAAAGTCAAACTTTACTCCTACTCAGGTTTATGAGTTTAAAAAAGGAGTAGAGGATGATATAAAACTTACTGCAGAGCAAATGTATCACCAGGAGAAAGGACTCTTTGAAATAGGGGAGGAAAACCCTGTTTTGTTTGACTCACAGCCTCACGAAACCTCTGGGATTGTAGATGAGCAATCCACCAAAGGCTTTTATAGCAGTGCCAACAGAAGGAAACTGGGATCTGGCCGTAAAAGTAGGGGAAAACAAGATAAAAACTCTAAAGAAGAGGTTAAAGAAAAGACCAGTGATGAAGAAACCACTCAGAGTTTAGATACTAAGATAATGAGCCAAGAAGAACTGAGGCTAGACATTTTACCAGTGTCATATGATAGCCCAATTCTTTCAATCTTTGCTCCTGGCCATTCCTTAGAGGACCCAGAGACTTTGATTCCAGGAAGTGTAAATATTCCAGAAAGTCAGGAAAACTCAGAAACAGACATCAATATGGATTTATCTGATAAGTTATGGGGAGAGACTTTGGGGCGTCAGTCTGACACTCATAAGAGTAAATCAGGGAGTCTTCAGACTAAGGAAGTCCCTGATCCAGATGTTGATATGAGAAAAGGTCAAGAACACATGGCACTACAAGAACCAGAACCTCAGCAAATAGATTACACTGTTGCTGGTCAGGTGGAGAAAGTTGTAGTCTTTGTGGAAGATACCAAACATGATCCTTCTCACCCTTTACTTCAGGACAATTCTCTGAGCACAAATGAGCAAACTGACACTGGCTTCAGTGGGAGCAGAAGAAAACTGAGGTCAAGCCAGAGAGAAAAAGGAAGACAGCAGGGTGAAATACTTAAACAGGAAGCTTTAGAAAGTACAAGAGATGATGAAATACATGAGAGACCAACAATGTTAATGAAGGAAGAACTAACTGAAGACAGTGAACCCAGGGCTACCACTTCAGTTTCAAATAATTCATCGTTTCCAAATTCTCTACTTGATCAATCTTTTAAGGAACTGAGCTGTGTGCCAACAAAATACTCTGAAACTGACTTGGAGGATATAAGTGTGAACAGTGAAAATTTTCAGAAAAATCAAAATGAAAGCAAGTTAGATACTGAAAATACAGTGGATGTCTCTCAGCGAGCCATGGATGAATTTGAGGACAATTTAGATGCTGTTGCAGGAGATAAAGAAATCATGGATGGTGAACATTCAGACAATACTGTAAAAGAAGTTCAGGAAAATGATGACCCACTAAAAGACTTAGAAAGAAATCTGGAATTGGATTACATATCTGAGATTGTGGCACATGATATTCCTAAATATCCAGAAACAGTTTTGGGAGGGTTGGTTGACCAAGCTAAAGACAGCAGCAATATTCATTCAGAGCTCACTGTGAAAAGTACAGAGGATTCTGCTACCAAACACAAACTTATGCTTATTGAAGACCAACAAAACACGTGTTTCATAGCAGAAGGAAATGTGAAGGCTTTAGATCAGACAAGTAAGGATGGCCACCTGTATGATTCAAAGAAAACCTCGATCAGCAGTCTACTTGGAATAACTGCTAACCTTGGTCAGATGGATAAAGGTGGGAGCCTTGTAGAAAGTAGTGAACACAGCCCTACTGACACCAATCTTCAGGACACTTCTCTGACCACAGATGAGCAAATCGATGCTGACTTTAGCTTCAAAGGGAACAAAAGAAAACTTGGATCTAGTCATAGAAAAAAAAGAAGACAAGATGTTAAAGAATCTAAACGGGAAGTTTTAGAAAATAATGGAGGAGAAAAAGCCATTGATAGATCACAAGTGTTGTTAAAAATAAAGACGTCTGAGCAGGAAGAACAAAGTAAAGCCAGTGAGGAAGAAATTTTTTGGTCACAAAGCATCTCCTTGTCACATGTTCTTTCTTCTGAGGATCAAACCTCTGAGGTAACAGAAGGGCCCTGCACACACTTGAAAGGTTTAATTATGAAATGTGAAAATCATCAAGAAGATGTAGATAAAATAAATTTTAACGTTTTGGTTCAAGATGGTAAACAATCAGAGGATTTATCATTGAGTCAATATAAAGCTGAGACTGAAGATACTAGAGATGCTGGTTTAGAGGATGTTATGGTGGAACACCCAGAAGAAGTTCATTCAATAACAATGCAAGACAGTCTTCAAATGGGATATTATTCTGAAACTTCAACTAATGTTAATAAAACATTTGACATTACGTCTGAAAATCTGACTGAACAAAATGAAAGGTCTCAGCTTACAGTAAAAGGTAATGATGATATTACAGAAAAACAGGAAGAATGTCCTACAGAAGAAATGATCTCGGAGACTCTAGATCTGAAAAGTGGAGAAATAGAACAGGATGACACAAAACCCAAAGTTGATCAAATATTTCACCAGGAGAAGGAAGGAATGTTCTGTAAAATGGAGGAAAACAAACCTGTTTTGTCAAACTTTCAAATCGAATCAGTTTCTTTGGGTCCCAAGCCTCAGGAATCGTCTGAGAGCACAGAAGAGCAAATTAACACAGGCTTCTCCAGTAGTGCCAGCGGACGAAAATTGGGATCCAGTCGTAAAGGGAAAGCAAGACGACAAGTTAACGAAATGAAAGATGAGGTCAATGAAAAGAACAGAGTAGATGAAGTAGTGGAAACCCACAGAACAACACATATCTCATTAGATACAAAGACAATCAACCATGAACAAAAAAGACAAGACATAAAGCAGGATGCAACCTTATTAGTTTCTAATGACAACTCATTTTCAGTGTTTGCTTGTGGTGATTCATCTGAAGTTCAAGACCCAATACAAAAGAACCATCCTGGGGTTGAACTGGACAGTTTAATTCAAGGAATTGTAAATTGTCCAGAGAATCAAAATCAATCTGAGTTTCTGCAGAGTAAAGACAAGATGCTTCAGAATAAAGAAGTCATGAGCCTTGAGCATTCAGATAATGCTGTAATGCAAGCTCATGAACATGACAACACACCAACAGACATAGAAAGAAGTCTGCAAATGGATTCCTCATCTGAAACTGTGACACCTGGTGTTCACACTCACAGTTCAATATTTGCTCCTGGGCATTCATCTGAATTTCAAAGCTCCATGGGAAACAACCATCCTGAGACTGACCTGAAGAGCTTAATTCAAAAAAATAAGCAAGGTGATCATGATGGAATAGATTTATTTGATAATTCTGAGGAAGATTCTCTATTGGATAAATCTGACTTTCTGCAGTGTAAAGACAGAACTCTTCAGAATAAAGTCATTGGTGGTGAGCTTTCAGATAATGCTGCAAAACGTGCTCAAGAAAATGAGGATCTGCCAACAAACACAGAAGGAAATCTGGAAATGGATTACACACCTGAGACTGTGGCACATGATGTCCCTAAATATCCAGAAACTGCTTTGGAAGGAGTGATTGACCAAGCTGAAATCAGCAGTAAAATTCATTCAGAGCTCACATTGAAACATGCGGCGGATTCTGGCACAGAACAGGAACTACTACCTGCTGAAGACCAACAAAACCTATGTTCCACAACAGAAAGAAATCTAGAGGCTTTAAATCAGACAAGTAAGGATGGCCACCTGTATGATTCAAAGGAAACATCAATCAGCGGCCCAATTGGAGTACACACCAACCTTGGTTTTATGGATGAAGGTGGGACCCTTGAAGAAGGTAGTGAACACAATTCTAACGTTCAGGACAGTTCTGTCAGCACAAATGAACAAACAAATGATGACTTCAGCTTCAGTGGGAACAGAAGAAAACTGGGGTCTAGTCGTAGAAATAAAGGAAGACCAGATTTTAAAGAATCCAAGCAGGAAGTTTTTGAAAGTCACAGAAGCGATGAAACTCCCCAGACCATGACAATATCAGTAGAAAAAAGGGGATCAAAGCTTGAAGAGCTGAGTGAAGATATTGAACATAAAATTATCCTGTCTCTTTCACAAGACTTGTCTTCACTATCACCACACATTCTTTCTTCTGACAATCAGATCTCTGTGTTAAAAAATGACTCTGATACAAACCTGCAGATTTTAATTCTTAAAAATGAACATTTTGGAGACAAAGGTGAAAGAAAGTTAGAGCCAGAAGTTGAAATGATTGAGAAATCAATGAATGTTTTACATCAAGAGGTGGGTCAGTCTGACACTGTTCACAGCAAAGACACCAGAGATGCTGAACCAGAGGATGCTCTTAGGGAAGTGGAGAAAATTGAGTTTCACTCAACACAGATGCAAGATAGTATTCACATTGAATGTTATTCTGAAACTGTTGTTAGTAATGTTTCAGAAAATGAGGAAGTTATCCCTGAAAACCTGACTGATCAAACTGGAATGTCTGAGTTCACTGTGAAAGCAACTAATGATTCTGCAACAAAAGAGGAAGCATATTCTGTAAAGAAAAATTACCCAGAGAACTTAGATGTGAAAAATGAAGATTCTGGAGTGTTTGGTAACAATAAACCACAAGTCACTGACTTAGAAAAAACAGACTCTGTTCCAACTGAGATGAATGAGTTCGAAGGGAGAGTATCTGATGATACAAAACCTAACACTGGTTTTGTAGTTAATCTTGAAATGGAAGGACTCTGTGAAATGAAAGAGAACAGCTCTGCTTGGTTAAATGCTCAAACAGCTATGGTTTCTTTTGACTCCCAGTCTCATGAATTTTCTCAGAATGTTGATGAACAACTGAACAAGGGCATTTATAATACTAGCAACAGACGAAAACTGGGTTCCAGCCGAAAAATTAAAGGAAGACACCAAGTTAAAGAGTCTAAAGAAGAGGGTAAAGAAAATACATGGGGAGATGAAACCCTGAACATATCTGAAACAAAAATGGCATGTGAGGAACTAAAGCAAGACCTTTTGTCACCCGACAGCTCAGTGCTTGCTCCTGGCAATTCATCTGATGTCCAAAGCTCAATGTTAAACAACTACTCTGAAACTGACTCGAAGAGTTTAATTCAAGAAAGCCATCCGGAAGATCAACATGAATCAGAAACAGGTAATGTTAAGTTATCTCAGAAATCAGAAGAAAACACTTTATTGGATAAATCTGATGTACAAGAAAGTAATGACCAGACTCTTCAGAGTAAGGTTACGGGTCCAGGATGTTCAGATAATGCTGAAAAACAAGCTGAGGAGCATGAGAACTTACCAACAGACATAGAAGTATGTCTGCAAATGGATCACACATTTGAAACTGTTGCACATGATATTCCCACATATCCAGAGAGTGATTTGGGAAATGCGATTGACCAAGCTGAAATCATTAACCATATCCAGTCAGACATCACCACAAAATATTACGCTTATTCTAACACCAAAGAGGAACTTCTACATGCTGAAGACCAACAAAACCTGTGTTTCACAACACAAGGAAATTTGGAGGCTTTAGATCAGACAAGTAAGTATGAGCACATTTTTGATTCAAAGGAAACATCGATCAGCAAACCAGTCGGAGTCAACAGTACCCTGAGTCAGATGGGTGAAGGTGGGATTCTTGTAGAGACTACTACGCAAAATCCTACAGAGACCAAACATAAGGATAGTTCTCTGACCACAGATAAGCAAACTGATGCTGGCTTACGTGGGAGCAGAAGAAAGCTGGGGTCTAGCCGGAGAAAAAAGGGAAGACAACAGGGTAAAGAATCTCAAGAGGAAGATTTGGAAAATACAAGCCGTGATAAAACTTTTGAAATGCCTATAATGTCATTAGAAACAAAGACAGTAGAGCAGGAAGAACAGAGAGAAGAAACTAAGCATGAAATTATCTTGTCTGTTTCACATGACAGCTCCATGTCTTTAATTCCTCTAGTTATTTCTTCTGATGGTCAGAGCACCTCTGTGCCAACAAATTATCCTGATGAAGATGTGCAGAGTATAACTCTGAAAAATGAAAATCTTCATGAAGATGCAGATGACAGAAAATCTGATGTTTTAACTTCAGATGAGGCAAAACAAAATGTTTTTCATGGAGACCCCAGAAAGGCTGTTTCAGAAAATGTTGTGCATGAAGAAGTTCATTCAACACAAATTCAAGACAGTGTGAAAACCGATTCAGATACAATTTTTGCAGATGATGCTACAGAGAATGTTGACATTATTTCCAGAGCTCTTATTGATAAAACTGAAGAGTCTGAGATCAACATGAATAGTATTGATGATATTACATCAATACAGGAGGCATGTCCTTCAAAAGAAATCATCTCAGCAGTTCCAGGTCTGAAAAATGAAGAAACAATCCAGCAGGATGTACAACCCATCACTGATCATATAGTTAATCAGAACAATGAAGGACTCTTCCTTCAAATGGAGGAAAACAAATTTGCTATGTCAAACTTGAGGTCAGAAAATGTTTCATCAGCTTCTCATCCTCTGGAATCCTCTGAGCGTGGAGAAGAGCGGACAAAAGTGGATTTCCACAGCAGAAGAAAACTAGGATCCAGTCGTAGAAATAAAGGCAGGGGAAATGCAAAAGATATAGGTCTGCCTATAACAGAGGTTGACCTCAATTCAAGTATGAATGAACTTGGTGAAAAAACAACAGAGACAGTAGCACAGGACCAGGAAACTTTAATGGGAATTGTGCTGGATGAAACAGAGGAAAATGACTCTTCTCAGACCAAAGATGCAAATATCAACACTTCTTTTTGCATGACTGTAGGCATGCAGCTATCACCCATTGTTGATCAAGAGGATAGTGACACATCATGTTGCACGCAGATTATAGATAGGGAACTACCCAAACACCACAGCAGAGATCATGATGAATACAGAGAGCTGCAGGATGGAAATTTACAGGAAAGCACATCATTGCCTGAACCACATGCAGGTCCTCCCCCAGCCGAATTGCATGCAGAAAAAAACAGCAGCCGTGAACATGCAGAACCTCAAAGTGGGGAAGGGGATGCTTTCAAGAAAGCTTTTGAACAGGAGACCGAGCCTGAACAGAATCAAAAGATACTTGAAGCAGCTGAAAAAGAGAGAGATGATATTACAGAATGTCCTGAGGCACTTTCCAGAAACTTGTTCAGTGGAAATGAAAAGAATGCAATGAATGAAATATTGCAGCCAGATAAAAATGTACAAAGTGAACAGCTTAGTGAACCACCAGAAATAACCATAGAAAAAAGGAGCAGCATGCAAAATGCTCAAGTTGTGTGCAGCAATGAGCAAAGCCAAGGTGCTGTTTCATCACCACAAGAAATGTTTTATACTGATGGGGAGGAGCATCGACACATCATTTTATCTAGGGCTGCAGAAACTCATTATCTACTTGATATTCAAAGTAAAGAACAAAAAGAGCAGATTAAAACAGGACAAATGCAGGAAATGCATCACGTCTCATTTCCAAATGACAAGTCTCTCAGAGAAACAATGCAGTCAGATAAAGGTGTTACTTTGGACTCGCACCCTCAGGACAATTATCAAGAATTCAAAGATGATGCTCACCCAGGCTTCAAAGCATCAGGAAACAGGAGAAAACTAGGGTCAAGTCGGAGAACTAAAGGAAGAAAACATGACCAGGTTAATGAGCAAAACCAAGAAAACAAAGACGAAGCTTTAGAATACACAGGAGATGATGAAACAACAAAAATATTAGCTGGAAGACAGGAAGAATTAGAAAACATCATACTGCCTAAAATTTTTGCAACATTTCGCTCACCTGTGACTGAAAAGCTGCTGGAGGAAAACACAGTTTCTTCACATGATGTTTTGGAGGACAGCACAATTGCAAAATCAGATTTTAATTCAAACTCCAACCAAGAAAATTCAGTAAAATCCAATGTAGAAACAAAAGAAAAAGATGCAAAATGTATTGATGAGGCTGAGGATTCGACTCAGCTTACAGGACATGACACAAACAAAACGGGTTTGATGCAATCAGGCCAAGACTCTGTGTTGAGCAGTGACTCAGATATGCAGAGTATCTTATTTCACGATGGCTTTATCAACCCAAAGTCAGAAAGTGTTTATGTCATTGATCAAGAAGAAGCCTTACAAAGACAAAAGAGAGAAGCTTTATCTTGTGATAAAGACCCGTTGGGAGCCGAAGTCCATTTGAAAGAGACAAACAAAGAAATCGAAACAGCTGGATTTATAACAGAAGTCTGCAGTTCACAGGTGGAAAGCTCAATGGATTTGCAAAATCCTAAAAAGGGTGAAGTGGAAGGGAAATATATGTATGCCAGAAAGCAGAAAAATACTTCAAATGAGTTCGTTTCTGCTTCGCAGGAGCCAGCTATGGATGCATCATACGAAGGGGGAATTTCTACAACAATAAACCCACTGGAGAGCCAAGGAGAAAAACCTCAAGAAACATCAAAACAGAAGAAGAGAAAGATTGGATCTTCTCGCAGGACTCCATTGAACAGAACACGAGATGGTGAAAGACATGAGAGAGATGAGGCAGAAGAAAGCGACTTCAGCGCAAAAGCTGAGATGACGAATCTGGGCGATATGGAGGTTGTGGGGAAAGTACTGGTAAATGAAGAAGTGCTACAAGGTAAAGATGTGCAACCACAACAAGAAGCTTCATTGCAACAAGAAACTCTAGAAACCGAAACTGGTGATGGGCTACAAAGCAGTAACATGAGCCTGGCTTTCCCTCCTGAACAATCTGCCACCATAGATCTTATTTTAGAAACACCAAAACCAGATGATTTTACCAACAGTCAGACCCAAATATGCTCTGAGGATACAGAAAGAAACAGTAGCTCATTAAATCAGCCAGTGTCTTCAAACACTGGCACCCCAGGAGGGAGCTTAAAGTGTACACAAGGTGATGAGCGCAGTCCTGAAAGCATAAAGGTAAGCCAAGTCCAAGATATTCAAGAGCAAATGCCAAGTAGCATGACTGAAAGCATTCATAGTCAATATCCTGGAGTGAGGAATGGAAGTCCAGATTTAGCTCCAATCAACAGGAGAAGAAAAATGGGCTCTACTCGTAAAAATCTAGGAACACAGACCAAAGAGGAAATCCTAGAACCCGAAAAGGAATCCACAGAAACTGTATTGTCTTCTGGAGATGTAACTGTGGCAAGTGTCTCAGGAAAGAAAGAAACAGAACTACAGCTTCACACAGAACACACAGACGATAACACTTATCAAGAAAAACAGAAAGAAACTGTGGAAATCAGCCAATTTGGTGAGTCTTTACTAAGAGCTCTGGCTGAGGAGGAGAAGGCTGAAGAATCTTCAATCTCACAGACCCAAACAGCAGAAACAAGACGACAGTGGAATCCAAGTGGACTTTCATCCAGCCCTTCCAATGATGGCACATCAGAATCAGCTTTTGGAGGGAGGAGGAAAAAATTTGGATCAAATCGGAAGTCAGGGTTACAACAAAGAAAACCCGACCAAAATGCACAAAATGAAGACAAAGCTGGAGGACTGATAGAGGGAAGTGCTCTCAAGGCAGCTGAAAGAGAAGAATCATCGGGGCTGGGAAAAATATCAGAGGTAAGTTCCAAAACTTGTACTTTTTACTGTTTTCATAAGTTTTTTTTATGGTTTATTATAAGGACACATATTTTAAAGCATATATTTCAATGTAAATATGACACAAATATGTTTGTGAAGACCACGAGTTGGGCAATATCTCTGTGCACAAATCACGTTGAACTGAGATAATTTAAGGTCTAAGTCTGACAAGTGGACAAGTCAGTGTTTTTCCCTCATAGAAAATCAACATCGAGTGAAGATCGAGTGCTACTTTCTATTTGTGTAAAACATCTTGTACTTGATTGCATTTTTGTTCTAAGAAAACAGTGATGCAACTAACTAAAATGAGGAAGATGTGGTCATCACTATGTTTTACATTGTGAAAAGGAGAACATGCATGTATATCTGGCTTCATCAGAAACTTGACACATGCAGTCTTTAAATAAGACCGGGTAGTTTTCATCTTAAAGAACACTAAGTTTAGTACATTGACATGATATGCATGTTAAGGAAATAGATATAAAACCAAGAGATCCAGTGATATAGAATAAGTTAAGTATTTTATGTATATGTATCTCACTTTTTTCTTTTTTTTTAATTTCTGCAGGTTGATGAAAATGGGCAGAAACCATCTTCCAGCACCAATATTTTAGAAGCTACAGGGTCTTCAAAATCTATGAGGTAATTCTGGGACTCACATGAAGCACAGATAATAAGCTCAGTTATCTCAGACATACGTGACTAGCTAGCTGTCGCAATGAACTGTTGTTGGATCTGCTTTGTAACACAAACCATAACTCAATAACAATCATTGTTCAATTGCAGAGTCACCAGTTTCACAGGAAAAACTCAATATGTAGTTTATTTCATGAAAAGTAAATGCATTAATTTGTTGTATTTGCAACATTGAATAAGTCCAGATAGGTTGATTTGTGTGAAGTTGCATAAAAGTATCACTTCTAGATTTTGGTCATTACTTAGTCCATCTGAGCAGAGACTGCACCGCCCACTCTCTGTCTCATTTGCTCTTCAAATTCAGTCCTTTGTCGCCTTTCTGATCACTCAGAAGCCCCAGGTCATCTGTGAAATAGACAAAGTAAGAAATAACAAGTATGCAGTCTAGTGGGGGACTGAAATTGTTTAATTTTTATTTATTTATTATTTTACAAATATAATTCAGTCTCAGACTGTAATTTTAAAATACTAAAGATTTTCTGGCTGTCTTGCTTTTCTGAATTTCCTAAATGCCAAATAAATAAAAGGCATTTAGGGATAAAGGGAGGTTTAATAGGGACTTTTTTTTTTATCACTTATACATTTCGTTGGCATTTTGTATTTCCTTTTAAACTGTGTGACTTTTGTAAAAGTCTTTGGATTACTTTCCACAAGCCTCTCATAACAGTTTGTTGGTATTTCGCCTCATTCATTCTAACTGAACTGGATTTTTTTTCTTCCTTTTTCCTCCAAATGTGATTATGGTCATTACAGCCAAATCCTTCAAACTTAGATTCATCAGTATCTACTTGCAAACTAGTTTCTTCCACTCAGTGTGTCCTTTCAAACAACATTGTTACATTTCACCACAGATAACACTCACCAGCTTCAGCTGATTCTTCACCAGGACATTTGCTTTTGTTGTGTGGTTGAATATGTTTGAATATAGCAATATATTTGTGTGTTAATTTATGTAGTATTTCCCATGTTTTTCCACTCTTGTTTTAAAGGTCAATATGTATTTTTTTTAAGATGAGAAAAAATTGTCAGTTGTCCATTTGTTATATTTGTAAAGGAATTTACAAATTCCCTTACATTTTCAAATGTCTTCTTTTCCACTCTTTCCATAAAATGCAACTTTTATTTCTTCTAAAGCAGCAGCTCATCAAATAAACCAATAAAATAAATTAAGTTGGAAGGCATAGCAACCAACCTTTTTCAGAAAAGCATCATGATAAGAGTTTATTTCTGGATTCCTATTTGATAGTAGAAAGGTTCGGTGTGCTCCTTGGATGTTACTTTACTTCTGTGTAGAAACAAGAAATAGTAAATAGTCGAGAATCTTACAAATTCATACTGACAGCAAACACTTTGCCTATTTTTCAGTTAAACTAAATTAACATAGGATGTGTATGTCAAACTTTAATTATAAGGTTTTTATTCCATAGGGACAAGACACCAGAGAAACTTGTCCATCGTAATATCCGCTTGGATCAAGAGAGTGGGAGTCAGCTTTCTTTTGGTAAACATACCCACAGTTCTTGCACACAATGAAACGTTGTTCATCTGAAAGAAGAACAAGAAGCAGAAGTTTGCATTCAGACCGAAAGGGGCTCTCCTTGTCATTTTATCAGGTACTACTAGTGGCGCAGATAAATCAGACGGCTACAATGTGGTGATGATTGGAGAGAGCTGTGTTGGAAAGACTTCTTTCATGAAAAGAGCTCAGAGTGGGAAGTTTTCTTTAGACATTCCTGCCTCTGTTGGTAAGATCCTCATACTTCAGATCATTGCAATTGTGTCAATACAGCAAATTATATCACCTTGAAATATTTTGCAGGCCTTGATTCCTGCAAGTGGACTGTGGTAATAGATGGAAAACCTGTGGTTCTACAGTTATGGGATACAGCAGGTCAAGAAAGGTACGTTTCTCATTAGTTATTGTTTAAAGTAAAAACATTACAGGTGAGGTTCTAATGAGAACAAGATTATATGACGCCAAGAAAAGTTGGCTGATTTTTTTTATGGGAAAAACACCTGTTAATTGTGCTTTAAAATATCATTTTATTGCAGTGAAAGAACTTTTTCTTGTTAGCAAATGATGCGGTTTTGTTAGCATCCTGGTTTGACCCAGAATGTTAGCAGCTGAGTGACAAAAGGACAGAATGATAGGCAGTCCTCTTAATTGTGGTTCTGAACTAGAAAAACATTGACTGACCCATTCAGGACAGGTCAGTTTCTTTCTCAGGCAAAGGAGTTCAAGTATCCTGCTTTTTTATGATGATCGTGAAGCATAGAAAAGGTTGACAGAGTAGTTCTTTGTCTTCCCAAAACAAGTTGAGCTGAAAATGTATTTTGGAAAACTCAGATTAGATTTCAACTCTCACCTATGATCATGAAATGTGGAAAATGGCCAAAAGCACAAGATCCTGATTACAAGCAACAGAAACTTTTTGGATGGGCCCAGCATTGAAAGTAGGGTCTGTCATCCGTAGGGAGTTTTTGTGTTTTACAAAACAAGTCAATCATCCATGTAGCAGACATTTGATGTTTACAATGAATAGACCGTGTACCTGGTCATATGTAAGCAGAGACATTGTAGGGTACGATAAAACTTATAAAGAGATACTTTGTGGTGTATTTTGTTCTAATTGTCAAGGTGACCTCTTGTATGTTTTAGGAAGTGGCTGTGGTATTTCTGGGTAAACATAGCTTTTGGCTCTGTGGTGGTTGAGTACAGTTTGTCTTATTGCCCCCGTTTGAAAGCAGCACGTTGTGTTCCCAACATTCAGGCAAATAACAGTCTGTAAGGGCAGAGACAGTCACACTCAGCCTTCCTGAACTAGTACAAGACATTGTGTTCAGAGGTGTTTGGGATTTCTCTTTCAGGTCAAATTTTTTTCCAGAACTGGTCCAACAGATTTTTCTTAGAAACAGAGTTACACTCCCAGTTCATTTTGTGCCACTTTAATAACTTGACTTCAAACATTCTGACTGATGTGTTTTTAGTGGAAGCAGTTTTGGATCCACGTTTACTTTGAAATGGTTCAAACACAAAGCACAAGATTTTTCCCCACTATATGTGAAATTAATGCTGGAACAATAAGAAATAAACACAAATATATTTCTGATGTGGCTAATAACATACAATTCACACCAGATGGTAGAAAGAATTAAAGTAATCCACACATTAAAAATGAAGCCATATTTGACTATAAATTATTTGAAATGAAGTGGAATGTGACAAGGAATTTGTATCAAACCCAGTTACTGGAGCTTTTCAGAAATCAGTTGCATGCAGGACTCAGATTCATTTTTGACCAAATTAATTGTCTTTGAATCTTGAAGGTTCTGGAGACTTCTTCCCTTCATTTTGATCTTCAGCTTTCTTCAGCAATCAAACATTGATTTCTAAATACTGATCAATTTCAGTTAATTTCTTGACTTCCTTTGTCTTTTTGCAGTTTTCAAAACTTGTACCTTTTGCCATTCATCTTTATTGTATATCACTTATGCGCTAATGTCTTACAATTCTGTAGTATGTGTGGATTATTTGGGTTGTTATTGAACTCTGCCATTAATTTCTTGTCCATAGGCCCATTACAAATGTTTTCTCTCATCCATTGTCTCATTGTCAAATTTAAGGAAGAAATGACACTCATGACATTTTTACCTATTTCTAAAGGTTTCACAGCATCACCAGACAAGTGTTCCACAAAGCCCAGGCTTTTCTCTTGATGTATGACATCACTTCCTCTCAAAGTTTTGCAGCAGTCAGCTACTGGGCTAACTCCATCCAGGTAACCAACCTCCACTTCTGCTATTTCCTGCTTCACCGTTACTGAAACTGCAAGTCTAGGTGTGTGTGTCATGCTGTGGTCAGCATGACCATCTGTGTTTATATTTTTGCTTTGCTTGTAAAAGGGGGGAAAAAACACTTTCAACATTAGTCTGAAATGGCTTCTTCCATAAACAAAATATTTTCTTTAATCAGAATATTGTTTTTATTCCTGGTGAATACAGAGTTCTTTGTCCCATAAAGCATATTCATACTCATGTTGAAAGCAGTGGATTTTGTTCTGGATATATTTGTTTGTTAGTAACTTAAATAAACCTGCAGCACCAGGGAACAGTTAATCTAGGATTTAAACTTTATTAAAGCCAAATGTCTTCGGTATTTGGCCCTTCCCTTGAGATGAACCATTCTGGAAAAGCATGAAAACTGCAGCTTAAATACTAATCAAAATAATTCATGCGTTTCAGGAAGTTGCTGCCGAAGACGTGACTGTTTTGCTCCTGGGAAACAAAAGCGAACACGCAAAGCGACAAGTTAAAACGGAGCAGGGTGACATCCTTGCTAAGGTACCATTTCTAAACTCTCTTTCTGGAGAAGTTGAATTCCGACCATTAACTTTAATGGGTTTTGTTTAAATATGAGTTTTTCTTCCTCTCTCAACAGGAATATAACTTTGAATTCATGGAGTGCAGCGCCGCCACAGGTGAAAATGTGATAGAGGCTTTGGAGGCAGTGGCGAGGTAATACGTGCGTGTGTGTGTGTGTGTGTTTTTTAAACCCAACATGGATAAGCAGCTTCTTATAAAAGTGTTCATATTCTTGAACTTGTTCCAACCACAAACTTCAGCATATTTTTTTGTCGATATTATGTGATAGATCAACAAAAAGTAAAATATTACTCTGTAGTGGGACAAAAATTATGCCGATTTTTAAATGAAACTTGTAAAAAGCAGGAAAACATGAGTGGTAGGGGTTTACCTTCCAGCAGTGCAAAGCTACTAAATAAACACATGAGAAGAACTATGTGTTGTTCTTCCTTTACTTAACTTCTGCCTCTTAGTCTGTTATTTAAATATATATATATTGGCCTAGTAAAAGTTCAGTTGAAAGGTTCTGGCAAAACATGAAATTGAGTTTTCACAAGTGCTCTCTTGTTGAATGCAAATACACACTTTTAACATTTTTATTTGCAGAAACAAAATAAAACTTCATATCTTTATTGCTCCACTTCACAAGGAATGCCAATTTGTCAAGTAGCACACAATGTCACATTACAATGTGGTTGCAATGTGAAAAATTTGAAAGGGCGCAAATAGTTATGCAACACACTGCAGAAAACCAGTGAGTGCTGTGACATTTACTGGTTGTGCTTTTGCCCTGTTGTTGGCAGGATGCTGAGTCAGAGAGCTGACCTGCTGAGAGAGGAAGTCACCGTTTTACACAAAGAGCCAGCGCAGAGGAAGAGCTCAAAATGTTGCTGAACAGATGCGTTTGTTTCACAAACAAAACAAGAGGTGATAGCCTGCAAATAGTGGAGATAATTCCTGAGTAGACTGTACCTAACAAGATGTATATAAAGTTGCTAGAACTTAATTTCTCTTTCTTGTAATTGCTTGTATTATGTAGAATGGGGATTTTTTTTGTGAAACAAAACCAAAAAAAGTAAGTAATGGGCTTTCAAATGTGGTGTTTATATATTTTTATAATCAATTGTATGGAGTGAAAGGGAATTTTAAAAGTTATTTAATTGTGCATCACGGGTCGCTGGGTTCATTTTTTGTCTTGTGGAGCATAACATTGTTTGAATTTAAGTTTAAGAAGTCTTCTTCTATGTTTATATTGAGGTAGTCCAAGATTTTCTGTTGAGAAAAGTTTCCTTTAGCACAATTTAGATGTCCTCACTTCCATGTTTTATTGTGTGCATTTTTAAGTAAGATGTTTACTCTGATCAGGGTTCTGTTGCATGTGGAAAATAACCAGTTTTTCTTGTATTTGTTCTCATAAGCTCTGTTCTGAATTGTGTTTTAAATAACATTTTTGGCACACATCCTCCTTGCAGTGGTCCCAGCTGTCAGGTGGCTCAGATAATCAATTTATTTCATTCCCTCTATGATTAAAAGCAGTGGTTGTAAAAATATTTTTCAGTCCAAATGTAGCTTCTTTTTTTTATTACACTGATGTGCATTTCCAATATGACCCATGCCAATGAGAAACCCAGAGACACAATCAATCACACAATAAAATTGTTCTAATCTCATGTTCTATTCTCAATAAACTCCCACTTCAACAATTTGTCTGCTTTGCCGACCTAATTTGTGTCCTCAAGTGAGTTGTGTTCTTCCAGACTGACAAAGAAGGCTGTGTTCCCAGGGGGACAACAAGTCCTTCAACGGCATGAGCAGCATGACAACAATGGCGCCACGGCAATAACCTCATAACTTCCCACAGGACGTTTAGCTAGGAACATAAATGCAGAGATGAACTCCTCCAGCATAAACAGAGGTCCCGGATAATTGCAGCAGATCTGATTTTAATGACTGGCACTAACTTTAGATGGTGCTTTGCTTGCCGGCTAAAGTTCATACTGAGTTATGCGAACAGTTCTCTGAGAAATGCTGAATTGGGAGAAAATTGCTGTCAGATTTGGAGCAAAATTGAACAAATTAATTTATCAGTGAGGTTGTGTTCAGCAGTTTTCAGCAGAATTGATCAGTTTCTCCTTTACTCAGTTAGGGTTTCAGCACATATTGTCAGGGCTACCAGTCCTTCCTCGTGGATGTTAGGATTTATGTCATATATTTCTGCAGTGGTCAAGGTTTAAATATGGAATCTGCAAAAAGCACAAACAGATGGAGGGATGGTTTAATAGACAAATGGGTAAATGGTGGAAAAGTTAAGCCAGAAAATACCAATTTTTTTTCACATTTTCCATACTTTTAGTCATAGGAAAATCATTTTTCATTCTTTTTCCAATTTGAATAGTAGCCTTATCTGTTCCAAGTAACCAAATGATTTCCTGGAAATGTTAGACAATGAAGAAAAAAAAAAAAACTATTAAAATATACAGAGAAAGCTGGCTGGCTGCCAAATCAAAAGGAATCAAACAAGTACATTTGAGGGCTCCAGTCTTCCTCATATCTGCCTCAGGTCCTGGGGAAGAGTCTGTGGAGGCTATTGAACATTCTTATTAAGAATGTGTGAATCTAAACACTCACAGATGTTTAGATTCAGGTGTTTTCAGGTACACACTACATTGGGCTGCAGGTGCCATTTCATTAACTTGTACTGTGTTGACTTTTCAATTATATTTGTTATTATGTATGCATATGTTTTGTTGCAACATTTTTTCTTTCTGTAGGTGTAGAAGCAGACTTCTGGGGTGTTGACTTCAATTCTCTTTATCCTTCTCTCTCCCTTTCATTTCCGTCTCCCTGTCCATTACATTTGAAATAAACCCAAAGCAATTTCTAATGAAGTGGAGCATAATAGTGAAAGCCGTAATGCTGCCCATGTGAATGGAAAACTATTGGGCCACACCGTGGTGCTCAGACAATTATGGGTCCCACACAGGACACACTAAAAAAACACACTCATTGAAAAACCAGTAAGTAAGCTTTACTGCACACTGAGATGCCTGGTATAATCACATCCCAAACAAAATACATAGGGGAGCGTATTTCCTCAAAGCACAGCATATATTTTACAAGCAATGGAAAGTGTAAAATCAATATAAATGGTGGTAATAAACCAATGCATCCTGTATTTAGGCTCTATTAATGGCTTATGTTATCATTTGGCACTTAGACTTCCACCACAATCAGAGAAGTTCTCTCAAGGACTTCTGTATAAACCTTGGCCGGCAACCATAGAGTCACATTTGTATATTAACCCAATATATTTGAGGAGCATTTTCCTTTTAACCACGTGTTTGACCTTGTTAGTAAAATTTCTTTATTAACTGAGCTGTGAAATATCACTATTTTAGTTCACTTTAATTTCTTTAATCACCCATCAGTTCAATTACATTGCACCTCCATTGTTGTTTCTTCCTTATCAGCTTTGTTTTCTTCAGAGACTGCGAGTGTTTCCTCAGATGTCTGTAACATTGCTTTATCAGTTAGAGTCCTGGAGCTCTTCTTGTTGTTCTTTTTGGAGCGGTATTTCTGAACAGCCTGTAGGATGTCAGCAGCCGACCAGTGGTTACGCGTGAGAGCGTCCTGCAGGGTAAAGAAGCCATCTCTGGTCCGCCTCACTCCCTTACACACCGCCGTGCTGCGCAGCTCCAGTCCAATCTCGTGCACAACTTTGCGCAAATACTTCTGCGTTTCATTTAGGCACTGCACCTCTGTGAAAGGCAGAACACGTGACGTGTCATGCAAGACAAAGGCAGTAAAGAAATAAATCTTGGATTCAATATTTCTCACGCTTAGCTGAGTTTACCTAAGGTGAAGTGTGGTGGCTGGAAGCGAATGCATCGTAAGCCTGTCAAAATAGGAACCGATTTCCCGTCTGGACCCAATAAGCCTTTTACAGCCAGCTCATATGCGTCCTGTGAGTTCATGTCTACACTGGAATACCTATTAGGAGGGATAATAACAATCATTATCTGCATGATAAAGAAGAAACCAGTGGCATAAATTAATACGTGTTGTGCAAATTAGGTCAGTTGCCTACATTCTCAGGGCTTTTTGATTGGCTCCCTCCAGCATGGCTAGCACTCTCTCCATCTTCTCCTGAGTGATGTGATCTGATGAACAAGATCATGTTTAAGGACAAATACAACCAAATACTATTACTGATACAGCATACATACACCAGTTAATATGTGTTTAATACAAAAAATACAGCTAAAGAAAATCTGATTTCTTTGCAGAAATACAGGACTGCCGTATGGGTAAAGATGTTAAATTAAGAAACTATTTGCATAAAAAAAGATCTTACCATAAGTGGATCTTTCCACAACTCGACCCGTGTGAGTAAAATCTTGTGTTGCAATCCCAAATTCACCTTCCAGTGTGTAATCCTTAATCAGAACCAAACACTGAACTTCGTCTAAGAAGTTTAACTTAAGTACATAATTTCATGTATAATGTAAAACAATCAAGAGGTGAGAAATTACCCTTGTGGTTCGTATCCCGTAGAGATCGTTTAGGATCTTGTTCCCATTCCCCATGGCCAGAACTGAAAGAACAGAGCTGAGTAACTGCTCTGAGATTTTCTATAACGGATCAACTTTTGTTGTATGTGCTGGAGTAAAGTTTTACCAAGAACACCAGAAGATGAAGCATCCAGGCGGTGACCCACTCCAACTTTGAGATGCTGGAACTCAGGTCCAGTCACTGAAACATTGGAAAATGTAATTTTACGGGACTGCATGATGCTAGAGCTGAATATAGCAATGATATCAATTACAATTAACCCATATTTTTCTCACTCTTTTCCATTATTACACCCCACCTTCCCATCTTTCGTGAGCTTTAAAGTCTCAGCCACTGAAATCATAATACATACAGTGTACATCAAGGGTGGCCAACTTCAGTCCTGTTGAGCTTCTATCCTGCAACTTTTAGATGCCTCCCTTCTCAAACACGTCTGAATCAAATGAAGGGCTTATTACCAGGCGACAAGATTCAGCAGTTTGAATCAGGTGAGAAAAGACGCATCCAAGAGTTGTAGGTTGGCCCAGACTTTAGAAAGGTCTTACAGTGTTAGCAGCCCAGGGCCCTGATTTTTTGGGGTACCCAAAAGATTTTTTAGTATTAATAAATGTGTGTTTTTGAAAAATTGTACTTTATATAATACTCGTAGACCCATATCTGGTGAGTTGTGTTAATAGTTTGAGGATTTTTGTGAAGAAAAACAATATTCATGCAATTCAAAATCACAAAGTTCTAGTTAACTTCAACATGGAAATGGAAGACAGGGGACATATTAAACCTAACGTGCATCAGTCCATACTGTATAGGACTACTTATTAATACATTATAATTTGGACTGTATTTTTTTTTTTCTTTAGAGGACAAAACTGTCCCCAGCCCAGGGGGCCACATCCTTGTAAGTCCCTGTAAGTTAGCAGCTCTCAATAACTGGAGATGTATGGTCACAACTGACGTGCATCAAAGACAGTTAGACATAATCTAACTCACTGTTTCCCTAAATATGTAACATAAGACATACCCAGAGGGTGCTTGGACAGGACGGGGACAGAGACTGGCCTCAGCATGAGTCCTCCAGATGCTTTAGGTTGGTTGGTTGGGTTTGGTAAGAAGCGAACTTCATGAGTAAGAGGCGGAGCAGGTGTATCGTTCACACCTGAGGACAACACATTCACAGGCGCTCCACATGTTATCCAGCTCTACTACAAGTTCTAATATAAAATGACGGCGAGAAAGGAGAGCGATTGTTCTGCAGACGAATCATGACAAATCTCACCTTTCAGAAGATTAGTCTCGATGGTGTCCCTCACCGTCTTCCAATGCACTCCTGCGGGTTTGTAGACGCAGAACAGACCCTCCAACCTGTGGAACATTCGCACAGCTGGACTCCGCATGACGACAGCGCGGATTCACCTCAATTTCACCTAAAATAAATTACATTATTTAATCATTTTAAGCAATCAGATGTTTGTTGTCCTCAGGGCAAGCCGTCCTCACACGTGAACCTTTGCGCATGCGTACACAAAGCTGGTTCAACGTCTTAGTCGCTTGCTGTACACTGCCTCCTACTGGAGTGGATGTATGTAAAAACTATGTGCTGATATAAAAGGTTACATATGAATTGAGAATGACTTCAGTTGGCATGGTAGTTATTTAAATAAATCTTCCAGTCCTGGAAGTTGAGAAATAAGGTATTGTTGTCCGTAGAAAATACAAAATGTAAAATAAATACCGCGTGATCTCTGCTACCGCCAACAGATGGCAGCAGAAGCTCGATCGTCACAGAGTGAGGCAGATGGAGAGAAGACGAAGAGGATGAGGAAGGGAAGGATATCTAATCTCGCTTAAACCTGCAGATGACCGGGGAGACTATATTTCGGTAATGTTTAAAGTTGTGCTAAGTGTTGGTGATGCTCTAAAACACAACTTCAAAGGTTGAGCACACGTGCAGAGAAAATTAGCTTTCTTACGTTAGCTGCTGTAAAAAAAAAAAAAACTACATTATCACATATCAGGCTGGTCGTGTTGAGTTTATGTGTTTTGCACGTTGTTTCAAGGTCAAAGCTGCTTTTCTTCACGGATGGTTGTTTTAATTTAAAATCCTCTTTTTTTTGTTTTGTTTTAGGTAGACTGTCTATTCGGTAGTATTGCATATGAGCAGGTCTGTATATGTTCAAAACACTTAAACTAACTTTAAGTGCACATCCAAAGGATTCAAAAGAGAAATGAGCAGCTTATTAATACTGTATAAGCAGAAATTTCAGCAGTTCTCTGCTCTGGATCAAACATGTTGATGTTGACACAATGTCAGGTTGGAAAGACAATAGGAATTACCTGAGAGAGGCTGTCAGGGATGGGTCATTGGACCAAATAATCAAGTGGATGTTCCAGAACATTTACCTTAAAGTCAAACAGTGTTTTGGAAAAAGATCTTAATCAGCATGTTAATCTTCATACACAAGGTACTATGATTATATCCTATACCAAACACAAATTTAAATACATGAGCTTATTAAAAAAGGATTTTAACATATAAATGTTATGACCTACACAAGCCTACCATTATCCAGAGGATAGCCATTGACACAAACATCACAAAAGGTTATTGTTAAAGTCGCTCAAAAACAATGTTGTAGAAAAACATGTGGCAGCAGCTCTGACTAATGCAGCTTTCAAAGGGATGTGAAGCAAAACCTTTTCAACAATTTGCAGGAGATTCATAAAGTGTGAATTTATAAAGTTATCTAAGAGAATTTCCTCTGCTCACCTGTTGAAGAATATTGCCCTGACTAAATACTTTCATTCTGCACTCAGATTCCCGAGTAGTTCTTATGTAAATTTTCTCTTGCCAGACAGACATAAAAAACTGAACCATGAATTAGAAACTATAATTTCTGGACTTTCCTCAAGATCCAAAATGCACTGCAGAAGTTTCTTTTAGCAGAATTAACAACCAGAAATCATTTTTTACTTATTTACTTTCCACTGGAATATTTATGGTCTCCACTTCCCTTTATTTTGCTCAGTTAAGGTGTGTTTTCTGTCATACCTGTCCAGCTGTAATGCCAAGAGTTCCTCTGCGCTGGGTGTTGTGGGATATTAAAGACACCCTGCTGAAGGTGCGGGGGTCTGTGGGAGACCATTACTCCAAGGAGGCTGGAAGATGGGGCCTTAGCCTGCATCCTGCTGAGATCAACGTTGCTTTCCGGGAGACATTTCGGTGTTATTCCAGCAAATACCCAAACTATGGCGTCTCTCAAGGTCAGACCGGACAGACTTGGTGGATAGGAGTCATGCGAGACACTCTGGCTAAGTGCAAGGTCAACGATCCAGCTCTGCTGAACACAATGGCTACCAATCTTTATCAAGATTTCTGCAACGCAGAAAAATGGGAGGTAAGCAACATTTGACACCTTTATGCCCATAAAACAAAGTAAATAAATCAAAATGCATCCATCCATTTTGTTAATTAGAATAGTCAGACAATGCAGAAAATTCATGAAAATGAAGAAACACATGATCTTTTTTGCTTCCAGGTATTTCCAGACTCTAAGACGGCCCTTGAACGATGTTCCTCTCTTGGACTGAAGCTGGGCGTTGTGTCTAATTTTGACAATCGCCTCGAAACGATTTTACGCAGCTGCGGGCTGCTGTCGCATTTTAGCTTTGTGGTAACATCGGAGGCGGCCGGCGCGGCGAAGCCCAGCCCGGACATCTTTCATCAGGCCCTCCAGAAATGTGGCACATCCGCTGACAGAGTGGCTCACGTTGGGGACCACTATGTGTATGATTACCTTGCTTCTCGCTCTGTGGGAATCCACGGATTCCTTTTAGACAGAGATAACTCGCACAAAGAAGGCGATGTTCCTCAGGAACACCGGGTTGTGACATTGGATGAGCTGCCGTCACGCCTTCAGGAACGTATGATCGAATGACTCAAGAAAAAATCTGTACATCCGATTAGGCCTGTCACAAAACAAAATTTGCTCATTTGTCTCAGTAATTATTGCGATAAATGATAACATCCATGTTGGGCTTTGTGAACTGTCAGAGTTCACTAATGTGAACTCTGACAGATTCTCCTGCAGTAGTGATATGTAAATGAAATGTACAGTATATGTTCAAGGGTTACGCTGTCAATACAGATGTTTATAGTTAATTATCTGTGTCCCAAAAAGGATTATTTGCCTATATGATTATAACACACTGTGGCCATTAAAATGCAAGGCTCATATTGAAAATGAACCTAAAGGACAAATAAATGTAGACATTTTTTTTTTTTACAAATGGCTCATTCTTTGTTTACTTGATTTCAAAATAACAGTTCTTTGAAAATGTTTTGCAACCTAGCTGAATGTGAGAAACTAATTGTCTCTTAAACCCAATGATAGTGATATTGTTGGCAGCATCACCATCCATAAATAAAATAATTTTTCACATGACAGGAAATCAACTGAAATACATTTGGTTAGAAATGAGTGAAACGTTTGGTTTATAAGAACCTTTCTGGTCTTGCATTTGTTACTTTTCAGTCACTTCTTCAGTGTCTCTTAGGATCAGTTACTGCCCCAGCAAAATCCCATATACAGCAGGGCAACAGAGTGAACTGATCCTTTAACTGAAGCTGCACAGCTTTGATCGTTCCCAGTGATTTATTACAGAGCTAAGCAGCAAGAAGAGGGCAGGGTTTCTTAACCCTAATGCCTTTGTAAATACTCTTATTTCAAACCATCTGTCCAGAAGCAGAAACTGGAGATGTTGGTGTGGAGAAGAGGAGACCTCAGGGGAGATGAAATCCAAAGCATAACTTTGTCTTTTGACAGAAACCTCAGCTGGGCACTTTTTGGAAAAAAAACAAACTAAGAGTTGACTGAATTTCATGAGCTACACAAAAGCCATAACAATCAAGTAGCTTCCTGGCTTTTTTGATAATTGTTTGATTCTCCCCAATTCTTTGCCTTAATTTGTTTCCATATCAATGAGCGGTTTCTGTCAAAACATTTTGTTTATCTTGAGGACTGCAACCAGAAGAGCTGCTTAATTCAAAGCTGGTTTAGAAGCTCAGCCAGACGGCTCTAAAGAGCTCCGCCGAAATCCAATTGGTGACATAATGGGATTTCAAAGCGAAGCTGCTCCGGCGAACGCCAACAGGGAAGAGTGGGCGGGTATGCAGCATGGTAATAAAAGGGAACAAGCCAACCTGATGCACAATCAGAGCCAAGAACAAATGCTTTAATGGGAGCTGGTGTTCAGCCAGGGGCTGAAATGATTCTCTGCTATAAAAGCACTCAGAACTTTGGCCCATTGTTGAAATGTGCCTGAGGATCCAGGGTTCTGCTTCAACATTTCCGCCTCTTAAAATATTGAAAGGAAGAGAGGAGCATTGAAAAACTAGAGTATGTGGAGGGAGATAAAAAAAAAAAAAGGAAAGAGATTCAGAAGTTAAAAGAGACTCACGCGGTGAGAGATGGAGTAGAGATTTTCAGTGGCTCATTCTTGTTAAAAAGCCAGACTCAAAGAAGCAACACCTTGTAGCATTATAAAGCTTTTTCTACCGTTAGGGTGATATTCTGTTCAAGTTGAAAACCTTTTTTAAAAAATGCAATAAACTGGTAAAATCTTTTAAAAACTTTCAAAGTGTAACTCTTATAAGATTTTCCAGGAATGTGTTCCTTTAAGTAGAGCAGGGGTCTGTAGTCTTTACAAACCAAAGAGCCATTTTTTCCCACAGTTCAGCTAAATGAAACTTGTCTCGATCTGCGATTGGTACATTTGTGAAAAGAGAACTTAATTTTTTTTTAATATCTAGAATAGGAAATTTGTGGTCATTTTTAAGGAACCACCATTACAACATATTACATTTGCAAAGAAAGAACTAACATTTTTATCAATGGGAAGTTGATGTAAAAGGAAAATGAAACATAAAAAGTGCTTAGTTTCCATCATTATGAGAAAAAAATA
Source organism: Brachyrhaphis roseni (assembly GCA_903066815.1). Taxonomy (NCBI): domain Eukaryota; kingdom Metazoa; phylum Chordata; class Actinopteri; order Cyprinodontiformes; family Poeciliidae; genus Brachyrhaphis; species Brachyrhaphis roseni. The sequence goes on from CAEFZY010038802.1 coordinate 124,263, forward strand.
ATTAATATTTGTGTTGTGTAATGCAGGAACTATTCCATACAAAAATAAACTAAAATAGCTGCTAGAGGTGCATGTTAGATCTATATTTTATAAAAATTTGTTGGTATGTACTGTTTCATCCAAGTTATTAAAGAGACATAGTGGAAGGTCAAAGAGAACTTGCAGTTCCAGAGTTACAGGTGGCAGAACCCTCAACTAGAGCTAATGTTTGCACAGAGATCCTAACAAAGGATCTCATTGTACAAAGGTATATTAGGAGAAAAAAAAAGAATGGCTGCTGCTCCATTGTTTAATTTTGTTGTGAACAAGAAGGTTCAACTCCACCAATCAGTGACCTGAGTTTTCTTCTTCATGCTAGGTGCCCCTTTGAGGGCAGCTAATGTAGCTGCTTTACATTATACCGGCAGTTTGACCTGCTTTCAAAAGTGCTGTGTCGCTAAAAGCAAATAAAGGAGTGATATTTTTCTGTATTTGCTGACCAACAACATTCAACACAGGAAATGAACAAACATCCAAAGTGAAACATGGTGGTGGGAGTATGATGCTGTGTACATGTGTATCACTATATAAAGTGGAAAAAAAAAAAAAGATTAAAAATTAAAAATTCAATGACTACATCTCCCTAAAGAGAGCTATGGATAAGAGAGATCCTCACAATTTGATATGGAGAACTTTTGTGAGTTTAATGAATCAAATATTGATAAGTGAAGATATTATGTGCTGATAGACTATGACCAAAGACCACCAAATGTTGAAACTGAATTAAAAGATGCATCAGCAAAGTATTAAAGGGATTGCACATTTTCTTCTTAACTTTAAACACTTTCTTTTACCACATTTGATTTTAAAAGTTGAATTCTATAGAAAATGGGATTTTAACAGCAGTGTGTGCACTTGAGAGCTCAATTGTACCTATATAAAATACACACAGACAAACATTTTCATTTTTAATCTTTCATTGGAAAGCAAACAAATAAGTGAGGCTTTCCAGCTGTGACAACAAAAAATTGACCAGGTAAAGTTACAACACATTTTAGAAGATTTTTCTAATAATATATTAGACTTATTTGCTTTGTTTTTGACACGTAAAAAAAAAAATGTATCTTGTAAACAAAAAGGTTTATAGTCATCTTAGAGCTTTTTGGCATACAGATACCAGAACATTCGTTGTACAATCAGTTTTTTTTCCCCCACACACAAAGCACAAACTCAAGCATGCCAGCAACAGAAATTCCTCCAAAAAGTTCTTTAAGCATTTTGAGGCTTTTCTCTTTTAAAAAAAAAACATAATCAAAGTAGAGCTAAAGCTGTAACACACCGCTTTTCTTTTAGATGACTCCACGCATGCATCCCCAGATGATGAGTACAAACTGTGCTTCTTCGGTGCTCATTCAGGCAGAATTAGTGGTTTTATTTTGGCATCTCCACATGTGGATGCTACCATAAAGCAACGTGCAGTGTGTAAAGTTTATATTTACGAAAAGAGCAAGAAACCTTAAAAAAGTGCACCTTTATAAAAAAAAAAAAAAAAAAGCATAGAGAACAAAAACTGTGACCACCCAGGATGCGAATACGTTGGTACCGTTACAGACTGCAAATCTGAGAAAAGCACTCAACAGCTCAGGAATGAAAATAACTGACAGCTTCAATGTAGGAATTTACGGTTTTCCTCCAACGTTTATCAGAGCAACTTTATGTTGCAGATCACTGTTTATAAAAGCTAAAGTCCAGGAAATGTGACATCAGTCAGACCAGTTAAACAATTCCTACTTCTATCAGGTGAAGTGAGTTCCTTCTTTTATAAAAAAACAGACACTAAAACATGTTTAAAGCATCAGTTTCCCCCACCCTACCAGTTACTAAAAATGTCCTTTGTGCGCAATAACTTCTGAGGAAAAACGTGCAGAGACGATAAAAAAAAGAAGATAAAAATAGGAACTGTGGTCTTCTCAAATATGAGAAAAGCTAATGGTCATCCTGAAGCCATTAGTTAAAAATGGTTGAATATTTTGCAGAGTCAGTTGAGTTGATGTCCTCTGGGTCATCCAGAAACGGTAATAAGGATATAGATATCTTTTCCAGGCGTGATATGAGGTCCAAACAGACTGACGCAGTTCTGAGTGTGTAGCCACTGAAAGTGAGAGCAAGGCGCAAGCATCCATCGCTTTCTGCAGTCCGAAAGCCCCAGTCAGTCGGTGTGGTGCAGATTGGGGGAGGAATATAATTGAGCATCTCACTTCCCACATGAAAAGCTCCAACTCAGTCATATTGAAGAGGGCAGCACTTTACCTCTGATGTTCTTGATCGTTTTAGAAGAATCTCCAGGGTCAGAGGCGCCACACAGAGACACAATGTTTCAAACAGCATCTCATCAAACCACTGAAAGTTAAATAAAAATAGTGTTATCAAAAATTGCCTGTGTTCAACTGCAATGATTCTTGACGAGGACACAAAATACACAAATAACTAAATAAAATAATCATTTGGTGCATAAATTAGTGTCAACTTCTCTTGGAGCATTTTTTGAATAAACCAACTACACAAAAGAAAAAGTCACAGGAGTTGTGAGCAGCTAGCCAAATTATGAAGAAAATCTAAAGGATTTTATGTGATAGATCAACATGGAATTAAAAGATTATACAATTTCAAGTTATTTTACATATACAAATTTAGGAAAGTGTGACATCTATTTCTTTTCAGTCCCCCGGTGTGAAAATCTGACCTCTGTTGTACTCCATCTTCATGATGCTGTTTGTTCACTGAGGTTTTCTAACAAACCTCTGACACCTTCAAAAAACAGATTCAATTACACACAGAAATCACCCAACAATAACAGGTGTTTTCTGAAAGTAATTTATTGCACCAGATGTCATTTCTGAAAATGTAGAAGATACTTTTAGACTTTTATTTGTATTAAAAATGGAAACCTTGCATCCTTTTCATTCCATTTAAAAGTCAAACGCTACTCTCGGCTGGTCTATGACATACTGTAAAAGCTTGAAGAAAATAAAATTGATTCAAGCCTCTGGATTTGATTTGGCAGATAAAAGTGGACGACTTGTGCAAAGCATAATGTCTGAACTCTCCACAACACTGACTTTTTGCTGAAGGAAAGTTGGTTATCACATAAAACAAAACTTGGATCACCAACTCTTTCTGACATTAAAAAAATGAATGAGAGAAACTGGAACCAACAAGAGCATCAATTACTAAGGTGAATTTTACATCACAAGGTTGAAAAGGTGCCTCTGTTCTTAAACTAAAGTTGTGCAAAAATAACTATTTGGTTAAAAACATGACCAATGTTTGGTTAAGGTGAGAAGTTTAACTGCTGAGGTTTAGTACAGATGGTTTGCTTTCTGTGGCCACTTTATCAGAAACTGATCTTACAGGCAGGACACAGAGTAACAAAGGTTTGGAGAATCAGGAAAAGGTTACTTGTCCTCTATGCAGTAGAGGATCTAAGAGCAAACTCTGCCCATCTCAAAAGAGTTCAAACTAACATTTCAACGCTAAATTATAATTTTTTTCACACTCTGTCTCCTCAGCTAGGATCATTTGCCTTACACCATGATCGTTTTCTCAACCTCAAAAACACGGTGCTGTAACTGCCAATATATCCGATCTCTAATGAGCTAAGTCCGCCGGGAGTTGATCCGTCCCTCTCAAACCAGTAGTTCTTACTCTGTATAATCCGGCTCATCAAGGTATCCTATTATCTTCCCGGAATAAGGTATCGTGCGTTTGCTTTCGTAATCACTGATTTAGTTTCTTTAACTGTTGTTTTGGGATTAGATTGAAGTGAAGAGCCAAAGCCAAGTGGTGGCATCAGTGAAACTCATAAGTCTTCATAATGAAGGTGATTAAAACTACAGACAAGGAACAATGAGGTAAATAGTCAATCAGGCAGCAGGTGCTGATTGCTTCAGGAAACCTGTTTCTATAGGTTGGATTTTTTTTTTAGCCTAAAGAAATGTTCAACATTTCACAGGATACATTCAACTGCTTGCTGTAAACGCTAATAAAAATTACACACTCAACTAATACTCAAGAAATCTGAGCTTCAACGCGTCGTTTTTTTTTATCCAACACAACAAAGAAAGAAAGAGAAGTACCACTCTCTGGTGGATAGCATGTCGCTCTGTGCTTTTCTGCCACATAGAGATGCACTCGGCTCCGCCTCCGACAGTCCTCCCTCCACCAACAGCTGAACGAGAGACAGTAGAATCGCTGAAGTAGCGGCCATGCAGAGATGCACAGTGCAAAGGTGGTCTAAAATTTTGAATCGCATCATGCAGGTGACTTACTGTAAGAACGAACACAACACCATGATGAGGACACATCCAATCACGCACAGCACGAGCACTGTGGCCACAGCCTGCTTTCTGTGGTTGGTTGCTACTACAGCTAGCAGGTCTGCGTGCTCACACCTCATCCCGACAAAGCCTGGATGACACCTGCAACAAGGACAGAAAGTCGAAACGGACATCAGGTTTTTATACAAATCCTCCTATAGCAGGCTCACTGGCTGAAAGGCAAAACCTCCAACAACAGGTGGGATGTGGAGAGCAATAAATTAATCCCCACCAATAAGAAAATAAATAAATAAAACCAAGACAAAACTGTTTAAAACATCTGGAAACACAAGGGGTCATATGTAATGCAGTCAGGTGTTATTTCTATCAACTGCACATGAAACAAATAAGTTAAAATAAACTTATAAATGTACATTGTAAATATATCTAAAACAAAGAGACATTAATAAAAAATAAATTGTGGGGTTCTAAAACATAAATCAAGTTATGCGCATGTCAACAATGTCTCCAAAAATAAGGTGATCTGACGTCATAAAAATGTGCATAAACAACATTTTGAGATCAACCTCCCAGAGATTGGACTCAGCCAATATTCCCCTGAAAAGCTAGAAATCGTGAAAACTAAGAAATCTCACCATGTTTGGTTTTTGATGCACTTCTATTGAGTCAAACTTAGATAAAGGTTGAGGATTTTTGTTGGGGGAAGCAAGGGTCTAGAAGGTCAAATAGCTGTGATGCAAACATGAGGATATTCTTGAAATTCCTTTATTTTGTTACGTTCAAAACTACCATCTCTATTAGAACCCACAGCATTATTTTCTCTTTATGTGTAATAGCACTTCGGATGGAAAAAAAAGGAAAAGAAATCAGAACGGTCAAAATCAGCAGGCCAAACCTAAAGAGCCCAGAAATTAATATTGACTAAAAATATTAACATCTCTAAACAATATAAGATACAATTAAATAACATAAGCAAGAAAATATAAGCTTATTGAGAGTAAAATATGTCAACTGAAACATGCAAAGCTAAAAAGATGTTTCTGGAGTTTACTTTTAAAAACACTCTGAGGCATCTGTAGATCTTTATTACACCATACTGACAATTCAAAGCCTAAACAATGTGTTTTATCACTGATTTAGAATATTTAAAAACCTGCAACCAGAAAATGTGGTGAGAGAATATGAAAACTCCCTGTGCTTAGCCAACAAACTACACATGAATGTTTGATTGCTGCAGTTTATGTTGAATTTCCTTACTGCAAAGTTTGACTAAATCACTTGGCTTATTTGTGATTTCTTGGCAATGCAAACTAAAAGCATGCATCATAAAACTAACTCCAGCTTTCCAGCACCAACAGCTTTAGATCTCAAGATTGAACTAATGTCTCAGCTGGCAGATGGCAACACTTTGCTCCAACAGCATGCAGAGCTGCAGGGAACTTCCATAGGCAAAAAAATCAAAAACAATCTGAAGCAATCACAGCAATCGAATAAGTCAGATACATCTGATCTGAAAATGTATGTCTTACAGGTTTCAATTCCAAGAGCAACTTTGCTGTCTTCAGGTCAGGAGTCACAGCAGAATTTGACAAGTAGGATTTTCAATAATAATCTGATAACTTACACACATGCAGGTGTCTCCTCCAGGATCAGGAAGCGGCAGGTGCCATGAAAGCAGAAATGCCGATGAGAGTCAGGACAGTCATCAAAATGAGACCGAACAGCCGCAGCCACAAACTCTGTGAGGGCAAACAGTGTCTATTTTAAAATGTAAAAAAGGTTCAAGCAAAAATGCAATACAATGTCAATACATCATCTAATAAATTACAGCATCACTGATTATCCCCACAAAATTGATGCAATTCATCTCAACTAGTTGCTATGGATGCAACACGGTAAACAAAATAACCCTGCTGAGGACAGTGACAGGACATTTGAGAATCTCTAACCTGTGTCCAGATGTCAGAGCAGCAACAGGAGCACTTAGAGGCGAAGCCTTTATGCTTTAGATGTTAACCTAAATTGTTTTTCTTAAGACCACTTCAAAATGTGGTTACAGAACCAGACAGCTAAGATAACTGCAATTCCTGATGTTTCTGGTGTCTTCAGACAAATCAGAAGCACAAGACCATACTAAGTAGTTATGGCCCAAATAACAGCCTAGCATGCTCCTGTAAAGGGACTGAAAAAAGTAGGATGTTAATTATGTTAACATCCTACATAAGTGTAGGATGTTGACATTGTTTTGGCAATTTAAAAATCCAGAAATCTTTAAGAATAACTTATGATTAGTCACAACTTTCGGTATTATTTTAAAATGAGTCCGGCTTTGACAGAGCATCACTGTTTTACACACTGGACTTACTGCAGGTTTAAAAATTGTTTATGAAGACGGCCTCAGTCCTGAGACTGTTACCTCAATGTAAAGGTAAAAAAAACTAATTCTCCAAATATATATTTGATAGGTCATAGATCTGAATAATTAATGAATATTTAAATAATTTATCCTCCTTAATATAACTACAGAGTTGTCACGCCACCGACTTTTTAAGCTACAGCAATCTGACAAACTGAGCCACAACACCAACTCAGAACCCCCAAAAGACAGGAGCTGAAGAGGTTATGATCTGCCAAAGAATCCACTGACTGGCCTAGAGAGAAATTGTGTAACATTTTGTGAAATGTTGAAAGCAAGATTGTTCTTTTGGGATCTAGGAACTGCAGACAAATTCCTCATACAAGCATCATATTGTGACGTTGGGTCTATTAATCACAACGATAATGGATTAGGTTGAATGCATTAAAGGTCACTTTGCCTTTTACTAAAGCAACAACTTCAAACGCACAAGTAAGCGAGCAGCATCTTGGTTCCAAATAAGCAAAATCAATGTTACAGAGTGGCCACCCCAAACACTAGACCTCAGTCTAATCGAAAACTTGTAGGGTGACAACAAACATGCCGTTTATGGTAGAACCAGGAAATGCACAGACAGACTGCAGCCTGATTGCCCTGGGCTGGATCACCTGTACACAGGTAGAAGTTAGGCGACTCCATGCAACTCAGATGTGAAGAACATTAAAGTGATACCTGCTGTTGGCTTAAAGACTGCCAGGGAAGCTAACTCTTCAGGTTTTACGGTAAAATATTTTGGTTTGTAAAGAAACATGCAGAAATGGCTTTGTTTAGACAACTTGATAATTTTCCTCCTCTCACATTCTGTAAATTGGGTACAGATTTAATATCTCTTTGTTTTGATTTATAATAAGTTGTCAATGTTCCCAATGCTTCTATTTACAGGCAAATTAAAGCTATTAAAAGAATATGACTTCACATACATTTTTTTTAATCCTTAACTATCATCTCAAAACACTTACAGGTTATCCACTGGGTCCATGAGGATACCAGTGTCCAGTTAAAGGGTTCTAAAACACACTTTGAGCACAATTGTTTTTATATTTGTGTGTGTTTTTTTCCCCCACTCCAATGAGGAAGAACCCAGAAAAGTAACACTGTACAACAAACTAATTTGGTTTACTTAAAAATAGGCCAGTACTCACAACATAGTACCGATAAATAACATAAATCTAAAAATAACAAAAGCTTGTTAGAAGCCTGAAACAGAGACTTGTACTAAAGCCGACACCCACGCCACCAACGGTAAGGCCGCTAAGCCTTTTCTTCCATGATGTGCTGGATTACATCTTGGAGGCACAATTACAGCCAAAGAAACTCCTGGTGAGAGAACAGACAAAAACCTCTGTCCATCAACCTCTGTTGGGATCTTAGAAAGTGAACATCCCTGCAGCAACAACAGCTGCGTTTCTTTTCTTTAAATAAAAACAGCAATCTCAATTTACACCCTGACGAGAAAAAAAAAAAACGCACCAGTTCGAACAAATAAACGCCCAGATAAAACAGAGCACTCCTCACACGTAAGCTGTACTGTCACACAAATTCCTCAGTCGCTGATGCAAACAAACAAAAAGTGTTTCTCAAGCACCCGAAACAGATGCCACAGTGTGGCTTTCAGGGTGACAAGGCGGATGGACATGCAGACAGATAGCTGCATTACAGGCCGCGTCACACTCTCCATTCCAACGGTAAATGGGAGTTTGGATCGCAGCCTGCATGCATTGTCTCCATCCTTCAGACTCCATGAAAGCACTCTGTTGTCCTGCAGGCATCTGCCTACCAAGCCCTCTCTCTTTCCATGTGATTTTGGCAGACAATTTCGGGGGGGAACACTGACACAAAACACCAGCTCTTAAGAGAAAGTCATTTGCTCTTCACATAATAATTCAATACTGTAGCGCCAGCATTTGGGGAAATAGCTGAAAATACAGCTCATTGTTGTTGATTTATCATAATTGCTGCCCTGAGGATCAGTTATCAGCCACACTGTCCCCATAATGGAAACAGCAGCCTGGATCTGTCCAGGGGCAGCAGCATGGCTGTGAGAGGAGGAATGAAACATACTTTTAACTGGACGTTTGCTGGTTGTTGCAGCAGGTCTTCTGGTTGTCGAGGTTGTGCTGCTGATGGTTGTCGAGGAGCTGCTTGTTGGGGTGCGATAAGCAGCAGCAGAGGTATTAAGACTAATTGCAGCATCTGTGACTGTTGAATTTGTTTGCTCTGTAAAAAGAGAACCTGGAAACAAAATGCAAAGATATAAAGAAAATAAACTCTTACAGAAAGCTAAAAAAAGAAAGAAGAAAAGACTGCTTTTATGCATTTTTACAGTTACTCAACTTACTTCTACTTATAAGAAAGTTAGCTGTGCTTGTTTCTTTGCCACTGGTGGTCAAAGAGTTGTTACTAGATGCATCTGGAGCAGAGGTGGCGATTGTGTCAATGGAAACATTCGCTTCAATCACAGCTGAACTGCTTGGACCTGCTCCAAATGTAAAGAAGGAACCTGCACAAGGAAATACAAGTGTTTATAAACATAATTTATACACCTCTCCTGTGGGAAAAAAAAAAAAAAAAGAACTGTCTCTAAATTGCATTTGTATTTAGTCCCCCTGAACCAAAAATGTATAGAACCACTTACAGGTCCAACTCTGCAATTTTTATCTATTTCTTCTTTTCAAAATAGCTCTAGCTCAGTGAGATTGGACAGAGAGGGCCTGTGAATGTTATGTCTAAGTCTTGCCACAAATACCCAATTGGATATGGGTCTAAACTCTTTTACAAGGCCATTCCAACTCATCAATGTGCTTTTAACTGGATGTTTAAAGCCAGAGCTAAACTATTCCATTTTAGCTCTGGCTGAAAGTTTATGGTTCTAATGGTTCTTGATGGAAAGTGAAAGTTTGAAGAAGTTCTTCTCCAGAGGCAACATGACAAACTTCTTCCAAAGGGTTCCACTTTTGTCTCATCAGTCCACATGTTTTCCTCACAGACTCGGCGATCATCAAGATGTCTTTGGCAAATGTGAGACAGGACAGAGCAAGAACTCCAGAGTTTGAATGACACCTTAAATATTTTTTTAAGTCCACTTAAAAAAAAATTATTGCAACGTTTCTGTTAAACAAGTGCAAAGCCTAAAGAAACTCATTAAAGCAGTCATATTTACCTATGACAACGTGACCTTTAGCTTTACCTTTTACCAAACAATGGTTTACAGGGTTAAACATCCACTAAAAGGATGAGACCAAGGCACTATAAATACACAGCAGGCCCAGTGACGACAAGAAAAACTGAAACAAGCAGGACGCACAGCAAAATGTCCTTTTAATTCAAATAGAAGTGCATTAAATATTAATCTTATATCAATTCTTAATTGGTATTAAAATTGTATTTTACTGACAAACCTGTTTTGCCAGTAATCTAGGTTATCCAAAACAAAAAATTAACATTTCAGCTCAAACGTCGATCAAAAACTCACCGCTGATGAGAAAAATAGCATCCCACAAAATCCGAGTCATTGTGCCGGCTGAAGGATCTGAAGAGCGGCTTCAGAGAAATCCGGGCGCGTTGGAGAACCACATTAGAGGTGCAGCAGCAGAAACAGCAGCGATGTCACTGATGGCTATTTTTAATCCGGGAATCCTTGAGCTACAGCCGCCGACCACTGTCAAACACAAGCATCTAATCCACTGGATAGAAAGGAAAAAAATGGACAAAGTGGTTTTGAAGCAACTACAGCCGAGTTTTCCGTATCTTCTCTCCTGGATGCCACAGCCTTTCACTTGGCGATGCTGCTCAATTGAGGAAACTCTCGTAATCCTGTCAGAGCAGACCAATTAGAGACAGATGGGGGAGGGGGAGGAGAGGTCTCACTCTGACCTCAATATCGCTCGCTTTGCGTTGGCTTGTTTAATTTGTAATAAATATAAATTGTACCCTGTGACACCTAACCTTAGTGACACTGTTACATGAATTATTTGAGGTGTTCTTTAATGTCACCCAGTGGGGACGTGCAAGTCAGCAGCAGCGGTGGTGACAGGTAGAAGCATCCAGGTACACGAAGATAGCAACAAAAACCAAAAACAGAAAATTAGAAAATAAGAGTAAGGTAAAAAAAAAAAAAAAAATTAAAATAAATAAATAATAATAACTATTTGTTATTGTATTGAATTATCCCTGCTTAAAATTACCAAACATTCAACAGTTCTGAAGGTTTGTACTGTTCAAATGTCAGTTTTGTTACTTTGTGTCACTGTTTTCACTATGGAAATAAATCCCACCACAAACAGTTGTTCCAAAATATTGGGTAGTTTGAGAATGATTTTTTTTTTTTTTTAGATCAGTATTGAATATGTGATTTCACTTTTGTGCATTGTTTTTGTTTTTGAGCACAATCTGATTTAAAATGAACTGCCCTCTTGACTCGTCGTTAAGTACAAAAAATGTTCACTAAAAAATGCTCTAAAGGTACAGATTAATATTTTTCCAGCTTTTTTAGGTTAAGTCTTGATCAAACTTCCAAACACTGAATAATTATCACAGCTTTTGTCCTTCAAATGTCACTTTTATTTCATGATGCTAAAGAAAACACTTTAAAATGTTTTCTTTTTTTCATATAATAAATCTGAGAACAAAAAAGGCCCCGTTACTCCCATTGAAACTACAATCTCTAATCCCCACAGCTGTTTCACAATAATATTCTGAAATATCTGGATGTGATTGTATTATAATCATACATTATAAGCTATTAGGGTTTAATTTATGAGAATAGCAGTACATTTTGTCTTTGTAATTTTACTGTAATATTTACCCATATACCAAGCCAGAAAGTAGGCTGTCTATTGTTTTAACTTCCAATTGAGATGAATCTGTTGCTAAGTGACAGATTCAGTTACTATGTAGAAAGCAAGCAATAATTTAATCAGCAGCAAAGTGGCTGTAGGGATAAAGGAAACACCATGGATTCCATCCTATGTTAAGAATCAGAGATTAAAAAGGCACAAACAAATAAAGACGTTGTTGTAGTTTATTCTTAGCTGCCAAGGAAGCTCATGACCTGGTGCTCAAAGAAGGGTATTTTATTGAAAATAATGGACAGACAGACAGATGTTAAGCTTTTGTGATCCATGTTTTGATGCAGTGTCTGGGTTGACCACCTTTTTTACTTAAAACCAGGAAACCCCGATCTTGACGTAGCACCACTGTAGTCGTACAACTTGTCTTCTTTTCTTCTGTTTCTCCTTTCACTTCTCAGTATTCAGATGATTTATGTTTTCCCTCCAACAATAGGCTGAACTTTAATCCTGCGCTCCTTCTGTTCAGTCATCTGTCCAACAGATTTGCTGATAATAATAAATTTAAATCTTCTAGCCAGAATCTGCTGAAATGTGGATTTTTGAACATTCCAACAAATATTAAATTATATAGATGGGGCTCTCAGGACCTGAATTTACTCAGCAAAAGACGAATGTTGACAATATGTATTTTAGTAAAATGAATAAGACAAAAACTGACAGCACCAACAAAGTTGGCAGTAGCTATGGTAATGTTTCCATTAAAGACAGATGGTTCTCCCTGTTTAATGCAGAAGTAAAACATTTTACTTGTGGGATTGTTTAATATGGACCCATTTATATGACTCAGATCTTCTCAGAATCTCAAATCACTTCAAGCTGTAAAGTGATGCAGGTGAATGTATAGCCAGCTTTTGTTGGACTAGACTCAGTTATTCTTCTTAAGTACTTTGCATTTTCTGCTTGTATTTACTTTTAATTTGTTCTTTTTTTTGTACAGCACTTCAAGTCTAATTTTGTTGCTTTTCTATGTGATTCAAAATAAAAATGTATTTAATTTAATTTAACTTAATTTAAGACATAAGAGATCTGAAAAATAAAATCACATCTGATGTCTTTACAGTATCAGTTGATGATAATAAGCTGCTGTTTCAGAGGGAAACATTACTGTCTCCTGAGTGATTCGTGTAAACGTCTGTAAATGTGCTTCTTCCAGCTCCTCTACTGTAAAGGACATCGACCATTAATAATAAAGTCCAGCAGCAGAGGTGGGAAACAGCGCCATCTGCTGGGTATGGTTGTTTAATTCACTTCAATTGAAGAGAGTAAAATAGAATAGCAGTTAATGCAGACTTTTAGCCATCCAGGGTCTCTGGACATGTTTTATTTTTACTTTTTCGCTAAATTTGGCTGTGTCGGCGTAAATAAAAAAGGACAACAAATCCAAACCTTTGATCAGGATGTTTTTTAGAGGGTGAGCATTATTTATTATTTATTTACTTACTTATTTAAATCTTTGCTATGCTTTTCATGGAGCAATCTGTGTCTCTTCAGCCTTTTTTGTCTGACTGACTTGCATTACTTTGGATTACTAGTAATGCAACTGCTACTGAAGCAAATACATTTCAGTAGAACTGAAATGTATTTATTTATTTACACCCCTTCAAGGTTCTTTTTTGTCTACAAACTGGGAAGCTTTTAGTTTCTATATCTCATATCTCACATTATTAGTGTTAAAAAAACGACAAATGGTATGTGGATATTAAAGTTTAAAAAAAATGTTAGAAAATATATTTTGTTAAGTTCTTTGGTATTAAGAAAGGGTATTTTCTTGTGTCCAAAGGACTCATTATCCAATATATATATATATATATATATAATGAACATAAAATATAAATTGATTAAAATTAGTGTTGCTGTGAGTTTTTGATCCCAGAATATTTTCCACAGGTTGATGTTTTTGACGGGACATTACAAGTTATCCATTCATTCTGCAGTTTACTTATTAAATAAAACTCTACGTTGCTGAATCTCCCCAGCTGTGTCTGTTCTTAGCATCCCAGTTTAACTCCCACTATGTTGCATATTTTAAAATCTTTAAACTTGAAGGAAGAATATGCAGTTTTCACAGGTAAATCATTTCTGTGTTGTTCAAAGAATGCTGGTGAAGCGTCATCTCACTGTTTGGCTGTTTATGTGTTAACAGGAGTTTTAACAACTTCAGCCAATCAAATAAGGCCCAACTCTGCTGCATGCAAATACATTTAGTCCACTGCTGCTCAGGTTCGGGGTTCTGGGGATCACTGTTTGCAGTCAGCCGATCTCTGCGCTTGTGCTGGTCCTCACTGAGTCACCTTTACCTCAACTTAAAAATGACAACTTCAGGGATGCAAAAGGTAAACAATTCATGTATTTGTATTTATTACATGTAAAGAGCTTATTTCCATGGGGTTTTTCTATGTTTTACGTGTATTTTCAATTAAAGATTTTAGCATGTCCATGAGTGCAACGCAGAGCAATTTTCAAACTTTTAAGTGAATTCAACTTAAAACTAAGATTAGAGACAGTTTTGCTCTCATGATAGTCTCTGACTTCACCACCTTTTCTGTGTTTCTACATGTCATCAGTGAAGATGTTTATTTTCTTCTTCTGGCAGGGTAGTCCTCTCACGCTGGTGCTCATGGTTGCTTCTGCAGCCATCGGAGGAACTCTGCAGTACGGCTACAACCTGGCCATAATGAATGCTCCAACAACTGTAAGCTGCTTGTGTCTGTGTGAGGGACCTCCACTATAACTGCGAGTTACATTCAAGCATATGTTCTAAAAGCAACTGCTCTAAAAGCCCAAATTGCATCTCTTTAACATGAAACGGGATGGATTTGAGCAGAGGGTTTTTATTGCTCGCAAATTTTTCATTGCTTGTAAGAAGTCTGCAGAATCTGTGACCTAATATTTGGGTCAGACAGTGATTTGGCACAAGTGAGAATTAGGTCTGCTCTGTCAGTGATTAGTCATTCTTGTAAAGTGCCAAGCTATTTTGAGTAGCAAACTCTAATTCTGGAGGTGAGATTGTTTCTCATGATTTTTGCTAAGCAAAGCATATGCAATGAAAATCAAAGAGCAAAATCTTTCTTAAGTTTAAACTAGAAATATAGTCTGAGAAGTGAGTGATTTTGAAACATATGGGAGCATTTGTTTTGTGTGGATCACCTCCCAAAGCATAAATGTACAAACCAAGACATGAAATTGAGCTAACAGAGACAATAAGTGTCAGTGTTAACCATGAATCTAGCATCAAATATTGACCTTCATGTTCTCTCTTATAGTTCATTCAAACCTTCGTCAATGAGACTTTCCTGCAACGCTGGGACATCCAGCTGGAGGACTACCAGGTGACTCTGGTGTGGACAATCATTGTCTCCATCTTCTCATTGGGGGGATTTGCCGGAGCGCTCATAGCGGGACCAATGACCATCCGCTTTGGGAGGTAAAGTGAATGATAGACCTGCTGCTGTCATCAGAGATTGTTCATTTACTATCATTTTTCATCTAAGCACCTGTGGATGGTGCTAGCCTTTGAGCTTAAATGCTATTGGTAAATATTTAACAATGTTCACTTTTGGTGTTTTGTATCAACTACATATGTTTCCACTGCCTCGCAAAAGTATTCATGTACTTTTGCATATGCTGTCACGTTTAAACCACCAAACTTGCTGGGACCTGCAAAATTGTGACGTGAAAGAAAAACATACATTAGTTCATACTGATCTGCAAATGAAAATATGAAAAGAGTAACATACATTCATTCATGCTCCTTCACTGCTTGAGGTTGCAAGAGGACCAGACCTGCAGCACAATGACCCAAAACACACAGACGCAGCTACAATGGAATGGTTTAGATTAAATCATAGCCAGGTGCAGAAAGGCCAAGTCAAAGTCCAGATCAAAATACAACTGATGACCTGAGGTGAGACGTGAAAATTGATATTTGCAACCGAATCCAGTCCATCTAATCTGACATAAATCTCAAGATTTTCAAAGCTGATAAAGGTTGTTCTGGAAGGTATTAACTCAGACGGGCTGTGTACAAATATATACCACAATTTGAAGCATTTATTTGCAAAATAAATGTGAAAATCATGTATCTTTTCACTTCTCAATTTTGTCTTGTTCTATGACATAAAATCTCAGCGAAACAAATAAGATTGTTGGGGTTTTTTTTCATCTACAAAGGAAAAAATGTCTGCTGCTGAACAATGTTTTTCTCATGAGCGGTGCTCTCTTGGCCCTCACAAGCCGAGCTGCCGGGTCGTTCGAGATGATCATGCTCTCACGTGTCCTGATTGGAATAAACGCTGGTATGGCAATTAAACATTTTCTAAATCACCCATGCATGCCTCAGGGTAACGTTCATTCCTTCAGAAAGAGAGTTCATTTACAGAGAGTATGTTTGTTTCTTAGGAATCAGCATGAATGTACAACCCATGTATTTTGGAGAAAGTGCACCAAAGCACTTGAGAGGGGCCATCTCTCTGTCATCGGCTGTTTTCACTGCTTTCGGTGTCGTCCTGGGGCAGATCGTTGGTCTCAGGTGTGCTCCTGGCATCTCTAAATATGCCAATCCAGGATTTTAAAAGTGTCTCTCTGTTTTTCAAATGAATAAACCAGTGCGCTTTGTTTCTCAAGAGAGATTTTGGGGTGCGAGTCATGCTGGCAGTATCTGCTAGCCAGTAATGCTATTCCTGGCTTCATCCAGCTTCTGACCCTGCCATGGTTTCCAGAGAGTCCCAGATACCTGCTTATTGACAGAGGGGACAAAGAGGCTTGTATTAATGGTAGGTACAGTATTAGGTTCTAGTGAAGTACAGTCTACATTCAGCGACTTTCAAAAGTATTTATACCCCTTGAAACCTTTTTATGCATCGTCCCATGACAACCAAAAAATAGAGAACAATTGTGAAGGAAAAATAAGTGGAAGGATGCATGGATGTTTTTGAAAAATTTTAAGGATATTATATGTATAAGGAAAAAAGAGCTTTGTAGAACTGGCCTCTTGCTTTGCCATCTTGCTATAAGTACACCTGACAATCTATATGTCTCTAGAGGCTTTTTCAAGTGTTGCTAAAGATTCTTGGTTGTGTTTAGATCTGTATTTAGACTGGGTTTCATAATGAATGAATATGCTTTTATTTAAAGCCACAGTTGTCAATCTACGGTACATGTACCATGGCTGATACCAGGGCTACCTCAGAAGAAATTACCTTGTAGCTTTTTCTTTTTTTGTCCTCTAAGTACTTTCAATATGCTTTGTGTATGCTCCCCCCCCTCTTTGGTTAGCTCTGCGTCGTTTTCGAGGCTGTGAGGTTGAGAGTACTGAGCTCGATGAGATCCTGCAGGAACAGGCAGAAACTAAAGGCATGAGACCAAGGCGGCCATGGGAGCTTTTCACTGATCGCTCTGTGCGCTGGCAGCTCATCTCTGTCATCATCATCAGCAGTGCCATGCAGCTCTGTGGAAACGATTCGGTAAGCTTCCCGGTCTGGGTCTTTCACTGAGGCCTGCTGTCATGATATAAGAGACTTATAATGCAGCTGTTGGAGGTATGGTCAATCAATTACAGTATTTTTTTTTTTCTCACTTTTGCTGAGAAAAAAAAATACAGCAATTTTTCAGGGACTTACAGATAATGTACAGCAACATTATCTGATGTTCTTGTGGTCAGTGCTTCTTTTGATGAATGTTTGGGATGTTGGTGGGAAATTTAGAAGGATTCCTCAGAACCGCCCGGTTGAGCTGCCAAGTTTGTGTTTGGACTTCATGTTCTTTACAGTTTGTTCTCAAAATGGTTTATTACTGTAGGCAGCTGCAGAAGCATCATAGTAAATGTGTAAAAGAGCCCCAATTATTTTTATGTATGATTTCAACCATATTCTCTTTTTTTTTGGTAAATGGGAGGCAATACATCACATAGATCATACTTTCCTGGAACCTGTAGATTACTTTTTGGAACTTGAACAGCTATTTTCCAGATTTTATGGGGCACATATCCAAAACACGACGGGTTTCTGTCAGCAAGTTGCAGAATAATTTCGGAGACTTACAGATTAATTCCCAGAACCTTTAGGTAAATTTCTGGATTCACAGGATTTGTGTACAGACACAAACAGTTGCTTTAATACAGTTTACAAGCTACAATTTTACAAAAATATTTTCCAAACTAACAGAATCCCTACTGGAAATTACTTTACTAGAAAAAAAAAAAACTTATTTTCCTAAATCTTACTGATTCCGTTTGTGTGAAGTTATATGTAACTTTAAAATTACTAATACATTTGAGGACTGGCAGTTTACTTTTACAAAAATTCTAGGGTTTGTCGAACAATCAAGATCCTTTCCAGAACCAGCATTTCTTTCTTGAATTTTCAAGGCATTTTCAGCAACTTTTAGTTACAACTTTTTAGAACAGAATTATTTATCCAAAACTATAGCAAGTTTTCTCGACTTTGCAGGTAACTTTCTGTAACTTAGGGGTAATGTTTCCAGAATATACCAGGTAAGATGTCTGTAGGGTACCCAAAAATTGTGCTCAAGAAAGAGTAACACTACTTCAATATATATTTAGTAAGGTAAAAGTAAAAGTTACTGTCCAAGAAATTTCTCAAATATAAAAAACAATGTTTTGTGAAAAGGCTAGGTAAGCACTGAATAACTGAGCACAACATCTGATTCTATATTTACACGTTATGTCATCAGTCAGACATAAATACAAAGTTTTGTGTAAATTTTTATATTTAAAAATTTGAATAAAAAAATTTAGTTAAGAAAAATTAGCAATGCTTCACAATAATTTTACTAAAGAAAAAATAAAAAGCATGGCGTCGTGAAACTGCTCCAAAGAGTACAACAAGTTACTCCAGTAAATGTAGCTGGTTACAACCCACCTCTGGAATTACACTCAGGAAGCCATAAAGTTGTTTCAGGGACGTATAGTTTACTTTTCCTGGATCTTGCTAGTAGTTTACCTGGAACTTATGAGTAAATTTCCAAAACTTACAGTTGCTATTCTGAAATTCACAGATTCCTCTCTTAAATGGCGGGAAATCTTTTCAGAACCAACAGATTACTGTCTTGGACTCTATCAATATTTTCCAGGAATTTTTCCTGAAGCATAAAACTGGGTTACATTATCTACGTACTTGTATTCTGGCTCTGGGGATGAGTAGCTATCAGAAAAGTTTTTAATTTGATTCCAGTTTCCAAGTTCAGTCCATTTCCTTTCATGGATTTACAGGTTACATTTGGGAACAGGACTGTGTTACAAAGTGAGCTATTACCAGTTAGTTTCTGCTGCTAACAGTCCTGACTTTGAAGATACCCTTTAGATTCTGGAGTATAAACTCAAAATTACATGAATGCTTGGGCTGTGTTATATATTTATTTATTTGTATTTTTATGATGAATTCTGTTCATCTTTGCAACATTTCAAAGGATTATGACAACAGAAAACACTAACTAAATCTTGAGTTTAAGCCCTCTTAACCACATTTTTGGCAGCTTTAGAGAAGACTTTATATTAACACAAATACTCAGAGTACAAATGTGGGCACAATCAACTTAAAAGCATTAAAACCCCATTAAAACGAGCACTGATCCCTCGTAACATATTCACATTATGTGTTCTTCTTACAGATTTACTTCTATGCATCTTACGTGTTTAAAGAGGCCGGCATATCTGAAGAGCAAATTCAGTATGTCACAATCGGCACTGGGACTTGTGAGTTCACAGCGTGTATTATGTGTGTAAGTTTCTGCCATTTAGTCTCTTGTTATACAACCTGCTGAAGAGGGAGAAAAGCTGCAACTGGCAGTGCTTTAACAAAGGAGGAAAAGCCTGAATCAGTGGCTGTCAGAAAACAATTGTTCCAGCAATAAAAATTAAACTTCAAACTTATAAAGTGAAACTGAGTTTAAATAGAGTGAAACTAACCTCTGTAGGTGTGTATGTCGCATCAGAGTATGAAAAGCACACACCAGATATGGAGTGAGTAAACATACATTGTCTGAAGAGGAAGATATATCACTTTTCCTATTTTTTTTTTTACCATGTACAGTACTCAACTAATTTGATTTTCTTCTATTTATTTGACATCCTCCTCCACATACTTTCAGCTCTGTAGGTAATTTGTCTCATTCTGGATATTATGGTGTCATTAAAAAAATTACCCACCTGACCAATCAGAACTGAGTGAATCCTTCAGCATGTCTCTTTAAGCAGTCAAAGAGATAAAATCTCAGTTGAAAGATTAATGACATAATAGCTAATGATAGCCTGCCTTAACCAGCAAGTCTTAGACTATTTAAACAATGTTTTATCCATTGTATATTGTGGATATCTGTTCAATGCAGGTACATAAAAGTGTATCAAATCTCAGATATCTGTAACAATAAAAACACAGTGTGAAAAATGTGTATTTGACCCTTTCAGAATCTGCTGGTTGAGCGTAAAGGTCGGAGGTTCATGTTGATGGGAGGATTCCTCCTCATGACCATCTGGGCCATCGTCTTCACCATCGCTCTGTCATTTGAGGTAATCGGCATCTGCTCCAACAAATCTCTGCAGATTTTACTTAGAATTATTTTCATTTTAATGTTGCATATTTTATCCTTTTGTTGAAAACAAGATGCTTCTTTTTTCAAACAACAGTATGTGTCTTGGATGTCTTACCTGAGCATGGCCTGCCTCTTCACCTATATTCTCAGCTTTGGGATGGGACCAGGTAAGCTGAACAAAATGCTTTCCTCAAGATTAAAGCCTAAATAAAATATGTGGTTTTTTTAAACCTTTTGCAGCTCATCCCTAAATATGCACAATGTATGTTTTTCTCCAAGTCTTAAAGACCAGTAATGCTGCAAAATAAGTCTTCTAGCATAATATCTCTGCACTCATGCAATCTCACTGTATTATATCTGCTGTGCTGTGTCTGGCCTGCAGTATAACCAGTTGATGAAATAAAGATTACTAATACTGTATAAGTAATACTGTATTACTTATACTTTGGTAATCTCATTATCCAGAGTATAAGTGAATCAAAGCTATTTGCTTCAAAAAATCTGAATAAGCTGGAGATGTAACAGGGATGTCTTTTAAAATAAATACTAAAAATACTTCTCTTCTACTTTTACTTTGTGCCTCATACCTTAAAAATTCAAGTAAAGTTCAATACACTTCCTAAACTGTGCTTTTTCTTCTACTTTCTCTCTTAGCTGGAGTAACCGGCGTTCTTCCCACTGAGATCTTCAATCAGGCGGCGCGGCCAGCGGCATACATGATTGCTGGCTCCATGATGTGGCTCAACCTGTTCATCGTCGGGATGGTCTTCCCATTTCTGGTGGTCAGTCTGCAGCCTTTATCCCTCTATTTTAAAACACCCGCTGCACCCGTAGTTCATGTAGTTTAAAAGTGAAGTGATTCAGACGTTGGAAAAGATTTATAAAAGAGAAAAAATCGCATAAGGTAAGGTAGGAAGCTAAAATGTACATCTGACATATAGTTCTTTGGAAATTTATGAAACTGCTCGCTATGCAAAGGAGCTAGACTTGGAATCGTTGAAATTGCTGTGTCTTCTGTTTTGTTTTGCTTTTTAAAGATAAAAAAAAGAATATTAAAAAACAAACAAGAGTAAAACTCTCCAAATTAGGTAAATTATATATATATATAATTATTTGATGCAAACACATGGGCTTTTTAATGATATTTGAGCTCAAACAATAGACTTTAACATGCATGACTTTTACTATATTTCAGATTATTTTCATATATTTATCAAATTTAAGCCAAATATTGAACCTCGAGGTATTTCCTGTAATTACTTTAACACAACACACTATGAATTCTAGGCCTCAATCTGTGCAGAATAAAGAACAGCAATAATTTTAAGTGTTTTGTTTGTTTTTTGGTTGTTTTTTTTTTTGCTATTATTGCAGAGTGGACTGAGTGAATACTGCTTTGTGCCTTTCGGAGCCATCTGCCTGTCGTCCGCTCTGTACATCGGCCTGTTTTTACCAGAGACGAAGGGAAAATCTCTGTCAGTCATCACAAGTGAATTCCACAGGATGAACTTCAAAGGCCAAAATGACGGAAGTTTGGAATTACAGTCTCAATATAAGCTGGGCGAAGTGTGTCTTTCCACGGCCTTATAGGCAGACTATTTACTGCTGTAACAACCAGTCCACTGTGTGCTTGATTTTATTAATAAAGAAAAAAAACAAACTGTAGGTGAATCACCAGCAGGGTGTTTCTGTCTCACTATCAAAATGCCAAAAAGTCAACCTAAATATAGAAAATTGAGTCTCTATTTGTTAGCAGACAAAACTGACATTTTATTTAGAACTATTTCAGTTTAAAATTTCAAACCAGTGAATGTTCATTTGATATTCATTGGGGTTTTTTTATGACTGAAACAAAACCTGTTTTAATTATGTTTTCTGCACGACTTAAAAAAAAAAAACTCTGTTTATTAAGAATGTTATAAAGGCATGTTTCTAAATTATTATGTTCATTTGATCCATGATGTTGGAGTTGTTTGTACTTGTAAATATGTAGACATTATGCAACTATTGCTGCTCTGAGACATGGACTCTTGTCTTGAATTCTTCCATGAAAACAAATGTTTGTGTGTCTTAAATAATAAAATTACATGAACAAATATTGTCAATCAAAAATAGTATCTGTGAAGTTGTGATTAGACAAAATACCGTGCCTTTATAAATTCAGCAGTTCTGTGAAGGCCTCAAATGTTTTTTGTTTTTTTAGCGAATGCTAGTGTACAAATAGCATTGTGAAAGCCAAGTAAAAGACTTGGATTGTTGAAACCTGAACTTATGTAAAGATTTGTTAAAACACTGTTGATCTGTTAAACCTTTAGTCTTTTAGGATTAGGATATTCATCACTGATCATGGCAATTGCATATTTTATACACTGTAACATTTTTATCCTTTATTAGTGAAACACTTTTGGAAATTGCTAAACTTTCTTCTTGTTCTCATCATCTGAATTCATCATCACTCATCTAGTGATGACAGAACTTAACAGTTGAATGTGTGTCATTGTTTAGAAGGTTGGGGGTTCAGATCGTTAAAGAGGTGTTTTACCAACAAAAAGAGACTGTAATTTGTCAAAGACAGTCCTCAGATATTGTACACATTCATTAGGATTGCATTTTGCATATTTAAAACTTACCTTATGCAATGTTAGAGACACCTGCTCCCTTCCTACATCTCCAGCCTGTAGGAAGTGACTTTCTTTTGAGTTTATACTGTACAAGAGCTGACTGACTTCAAGCTATAGTAATATGTTAGAGGAAGCTCTTTTCTATTTGAATTAGTTACACTTTATAAATTATAATTATTTTAGCCAATGATTTTTACTTGTTCTTTGTACTGTAAATATGTCCCCTATTTAAAATGCATTGTTTTTGTAGATTAATGTATTAGAATATTTCATATTTGTAATAAATAAATAGTACAAATTTATCTGTTAAACCCTCAACATTGACTAAGGCTGTTATCGTACTTTTAAATATACTTTTCTCAATCACTCATATTACACTTAAGCATATGAAACACTTTTCTTCTGAAAGTGTTTCATAGGGCCATGCATAACTACACTAACTGTATTATGTACAGCCTGTGTCACTAATTGACAATGCTAGATAATTGCTATTAAAAGTCCAGATCTAAATACTCCTGAGAATTTGCAGGACTAAATTTGCCAAGTTTCCAAAAGAGAAGTGGTGGATACTTCTCCCTCTACATGTGAAATCTGGAAGCTCTTAAAACAGGTTTTGTTTCAGTCATAGCTCAAAATATTTGCAGCTGTAATTGCAGCATTAGTGCTTCTACAAATTAATGGGTCAGTTTTCTCTTAGTAAAATGATGAAACCCATTCTTCCTGTTGCGCCAGAATTTTGTGCTCGTCCCGCTCCTTAACTTTAGCTACATAAGTTGCTGAACACGCTGTGCATGTGAGCACGAACATGATTAGCAATGCATCACTTATTGCAACTCAGTGATGTTCTTCAGGACCTAAACCGTGCAGCAGGTGACACTCTTGATACAGAAATTAAACCTGCCTGTCTTTTTCTCCTTTTCCATTGTAGGTATTTATGTTTGTGCCAGTATTATTCCATTTGTGCTACTTTTTTTTTTTTTTTTCAAAAAACAGCAAGTCCAGCTCTGAGTGTCTTAAAAAAAAAAATAAAAAGAACAAATGAAAGCTTCCAAGTGGCGTTCAGGAAAAATAACTTAATCACAGGACAAATGTTTGGAGATTTTCAGCTGCAATTTATTTGATTCTCATCTCTAAACCAAGAATTTGAGACGAGACTCAATAACAGAGTACAAAAACAAATATCTATAGAAAAGTAAGCTCATAATGAAATATGTCCAGACGTCATAACAAAACACAGAGTTCAAGTGTTTTTAAGAGCAATCCCGTCGAGTACAATGATAAAATACCAAGGTAACATATTGTACATCTTGCGCTTTTTATACAAAAGTGTCAATGCAAGTCACTCTGTACAATTTTTACCCATTAGAAAAGAAAAAAGGACCATTTTATTTTTATTAATCCACTGCTGAGCACAATCAGTATTTGGAAGGCACTTTGCAACAGACAAAAAGCAGAAAGCAAAACATTTAACCCAAAACAATTAATTAATATCATAATTCAATTTTGGGAAAGAATAAACAGATCGTATACTCCTAATGTCTAAAACAAAGGTTTATTACTTCTTTACAGCATATTCCAGGTGTTTTAAACAGTAAATGTAACAAAACCTTCAAATGAGGAAATACCAGTGCAGAATGGGTAAAAATAAAAAGAAAAAGCTTGGTCAAAGAGTCGAGCAGCTGGCAGTGTGAGCGCTACCACGGCAACGTGATAGATAGTTCAGTGTAACTAATATAAACGACTACAGCCACCAACCAGTGATCGACATTCAGTCCCCAGCTCAGCTTGCATGCCTGAACTTTACACTTCAGATGGCCATAACTTAACAGCCCTCCCAACAACACAAGAAACTAAACCATAATATGTACAAAACTCACCACTTACAAACACAGATCAAACAGGTTGGTTCATATATTTATCTATTTATATATATCTATATATATATATATATTTATAAAGAAAGAGGGAGAGCGAGAGGGAGCTAAAGAGAGAGAGATAGAGAGAGAGTGTGTGTATGCAAGGTATATACACTTGTTACAATCACAATATAACCATAAATAATATAGGAATGTACTAAAATACTCACAAATAATTAACAGCATACACTGAGATCCATCATCCACTCACCACATACACACACACCATCAGCCCTTCACTGCTAGACTGAGTCTGATTTGCATCGCAATACACGTCTTCAACAAAAATAAACAAATATGAGAATAAATCTGATGCGTGAAGTTTAGTGGGTGCTTCGCAACCGTACGGATATAACAGAGCGAAACTCTGTGCTCAAAAAGTCTCATTGTACTTCAGCTTCAAATATTTACAGGAAAACGTAAGGGAGGCGAGTCATGATTAGGGCTACAGTGGAGCAGAAATTAGATAAATCCAGGAATACGGTGGACTCAGGTGCTTTTGAGGAAGAGCCAAATAACTTAAAACATAAATGTTGACTGGCTTTTATTCCTGCTGAGCTTTGAGTGATGAGTAAACCAAACTGAGGGTTTGAAAATAAACTGGCTGGATGTGATCTTAACCATTAATTTACAAAACGTTTGATGCCTTTGACATGAATCAAGCATACGCATTAAAATATGTTGCATAATTCCTCGTGTCCCCAATACAAAGAGGTTTTCAATCAACTGCTTGTTTGTCTCTGCCACATAAAACGCATCACTTAAGACTCCATCGTGCAACATCCAACCCAAGAAAGCAGCCGCTAATGTAAAGAGACCCATGGCAACGGG
Source organism: Brachyrhaphis roseni (assembly GCA_903066815.1). Taxonomy (NCBI): domain Eukaryota; kingdom Metazoa; phylum Chordata; class Actinopteri; order Cyprinodontiformes; family Poeciliidae; genus Brachyrhaphis; species Brachyrhaphis roseni. The sequence continues at coordinate 149,760 of CAEFZY010038802.1, forward strand.
ATGCAGCACAAATGGCTCTGAGCACAAGATGAAGAGGAAGAGGGAAAGTCCAGGTGATGAAGGTGTAAAACCATTGACCAGGTGGCTCTGTCAGCTGCGACTCGTTCCCTCGGCGAAGTGTCCCAACACCTCTTCCACAACACACATATTCACGCCTCCGTTTACCATAAATTAAAGTGAAAACACGAAAATAAAGCAAGATTTTTGACAGTAAACTTAAAAAGAAACAAAAACACAAAACTCAGGGTATGAATAAGTTATTAAAATATAATCTACATCTTTTAAAATATATAAGGAAAATATACCTGATCTTGGTCCCCGTTTCATGCATTTAACTCATTCAAGAAACTAACACAAAGACTCGGACATTATCCAGACCTTCTATTTAAATCGGTCTGCGAATCCCCGATTTCCTCTTTTAGTCTCCTCCTCTGTTTGGACGCGTTTTAGTAAAATTAAGAAATGTAATCAAAGTAGGACTTCTGGTTCAGCAGTATCAAATAGAGAGGAGATTAAAAAAAGAGTCAGATCATTGTCCATTTAACAAACGTTTGTCTAAATTTAAATCAATCCATGACTTTTCTTCCTTGAATTTTTTTTTCTCCTTTTAAACAATTTAGTGAGCACATACAACATAAACAAAGAGAATCCCTTTGAAAAGTGCTTCTTAACTGTATGAGGGTGTTTAAAAACTGATATTTCTGAAAGCATAACATACAGCAGTCCTGGTACAGATGAGTGAAAACCATTAATGCAAATTCATCTCCATCTCAGCAGCTTAATCTCAATACTAAGTAAATCCAATATTTAAGTTCGTTTTCTTTCCTCCAACTCAGTTTTAGAAATAATGAACAAAATATCTTATCTAATTTTTATGCAGTAAAAATTTTAAATATTTTATTATAACTAATGTAATGTAATATTAACATAAATTGACATTTACTTCAGACTTCTTGTCCTGAGGTTTACGTATAAACAATGTGACAGACTCAATTCTCTTAACAGCTCTGCAAAATGAGAAAGACGTCCAACATATGTTGATCTTCAGAAGTCTATAAATGTCTACAAAAATAGCTACTAACCTTTGTTTTTTTTCCACACCAAAAGTCAGAGTTATGTTATAGTATTAACTACAACTGGAACTAAGAAAGGTGAACGAGGACCGATTTTTATCTTGCCAAAACTCAACGTTTGTCAAACTCTGTTGGTTACTTTAACCTGAACCGTGTGCTTGGACCAGATGACAAACTTTAAGCTTTTAAGCAAAAAACACTCCATGTGTAAAATAAAGGTATCTTGGAGAATCTCTCTCTTCCACCGGGCCTAGAAACTTTGGCATCATGAACTCTTTGAGATACCATGATGATTAACAAAACAAATCAAATGAACACAGAAATTATGCATTTGAAACATGATCCTCTGTCTCCATGGTGATCTCAGTCACCCAGACCTAAATCCTACAGAAATGTTGTGGGAAGAGCTGAAGAAAAGACAGCATAAGAGAGAACCTTGACCTCTGAACAGCCTAGAGATTGTGTGAAGGAGAATAGCCAAAGATCCGTCCTCTTACTGAAAGTTAAGACTTCACTTTCCCTATATACACACACTGTTTACAAGTGAGTAATAACTGCCTTTTATGTGCTAAACCCTAATCTCAGATACTAAAGACAGTTTAAAATGTGAACCCTATTGAGATGTTTGTTCTGAAATAAGAGTCATGTGAGACCAATAAATGAAACTCACATCAATGCAAGTGTGTTTTAGTCACAAATATGATGTTGGAAATATGTGTTATTTATTCTGAATGTATCTCATAGAAAACATTGCCCCACTACCTGGAGTACTTTACTGTATTTTTAGCTTTCCATTAACATTTTATTGTTAAAACAGTTCAATTTTCAACTTAACCTGAGCTAGAATAAGTATTTAATTTTTGTTACTTAGGAGATCAATTAGGCACCAGAAAATTGGTTAAAAAAAGTAATTGGAAAATCTATAGGGTGAAGTATTAATAAGTGTGCCACTTGAAAGTCTTTTTTCCCCCACCTTTTTCAGTGCTGCTGCAATAACAGATGAATTTATTTTAAGGTTAGTTTTGCATCTTTACCAGGGTGATGAGCCGATTGGGTGCTGCATCTCTTCTTCTCAAATAGTGTCAACCTGTTAGGCATGTTTCATCTTCACAATGCAACAAAAAAACAACAGTGAAGCCAATTTAAATTCCCACCTAGAAAACAAAAAAAGTTTACATGAATCTAAATATAAGCCCTGCTGTTGCTGTGAGGTAAAGACATCTGTAATTGCTGGGATGGCCAAGGATCCATTTTAAAGCTCGCGAGAGCAGCTAAAGTGAGTAAGTTAGCAACTACACCTAACGGTAACATCAATAAGTCATCTCATGAGTAGAATATTTGTGCAGCTGAGAAAGCTCAGAATAAAACCATCGGCGAAAGAAATGCAACATAACCTTCAGAGATTGACATCAGTGAAACAAAAAAACTCATTTCTTTACACACAAACTTTAAATGGTGAACACACCCCTGTTTATCCTCTGAAAAAGTAGAAAAGCAGGACTTCAATGGCAGTTTCTGACAAAAACTCTGGATGCAGGTTAAGCAACGAGACAAACAAAAAGAGTAGTCTTGAGGCAAAGTTTTTCCCAAACACGAGGCGTTTTCTGTGGTCAATCCGGCTTTGTCCTAAGAATGAAGAGGCCAAACGGCGGCCTGTAAAAGCCTCCGAGAAACCGTTACTTCCCTCCAAAGTCGATTCCACTCTGACCTGCCTCAGCGTCCACAAGAGACGAGGCGAAGGCAGACTGGACTATCTGAAAGCCGAATGACTCGAGGAGGGACATGTTTTGTTGGGGGGAGAATGGGGACGTTAGGGAGGGTGCCATCTCGCTTAAGCCAGACCCCGGGACCCCCTGGGTCCGCTGGGCTTTGTGAACTCGGTGCTGGTGCTTGTTGAGGTAGGACTTGGTGCGAAATGCTTGGCCACAGATCCCACAGATAAACTTCTTCTCAGGGTCTCCGTTGGCTTTAGAAGCATCTGGAGAGCCAAGAATCCCGGTGGGAGCCCCGTTGCAGGCAAGGGAGGGCATCTCAAGCTCCGGTCCGTCGGGTTTGGTCGGAGACTTTAGCTCGTCAACGTTGGACAATTCCCTTAGTGAAGTATCCGACTCCTCCGACTCCAGGTGGGGACACTTGCCGGCGTTTTCCTGCCCATCTGAGGTGAAAACAGCACAGATGGCAGAGAGAAGATGAAAGAGCAGAAATAGGAGACAAAGGGAGACATGAATTAGGAGGCATAGGTGAAAACCAAAAAACAGATTGTGACATATCCAACTTCAAGGAACTGATCAAACAGCCAATTTAAAGCAGCAGCTGTTACATCTGAGGGGCAAACAGAGGTTGCAGCTCAGCCCAGTTGCCTCAGAATCCAACAGGATTTATGCCGTTCCATCCAACCAGTAAGCCATGCTTGCTCCATGCACACCCAAATCTTCCTGCAGGATTGTATCATAATTTTGTCTTGTTAATATTTACATTTACTAAACCGATTAGCACACATAACGCAGTGTTTTCATGTATTTAATCCCTCTGATATGAACTATTGTGCCATGGGTGAGTTACTGTCCGAACAGCAACAATCCCTCCTCAGGTAGTGCTGCAAAGGAAGACGAGAATAATCCCTGAAACCTGCTGCTTCAGTTGATTCAACAATATTCAAGGGATTTGTAGTCAAACGTAGAGCTACAAATTTTATCAACAGGTCTTTGCAAAAGCATTAATGCCCCATGAACTTTGCCATTCTTTGACACCCTACAGCAAACTTCAGTGTACGTTATTGGGATTTTATGTGACAGACCAGAACAAAATAGTACATTATTGGGAGGTGGAAGGAATACTACATCAATTTGTTTTTTTTTTCTTTTTACAAAATAATAAAAAAAAGCAATCTTGTAAATTGAGCTGAGCAATTGTACTCAACCCCTTTTACTGTGACACTTCTGAATAAAATCCAAGGTGACCAACTGTGCTCAGAACACAATTCATTAATTAATAGAGTTCATCAAGGAGTAATTTCAGTTCAGTATAAATTAAAGACCTCAGTATTTTGTTAGGGGACATTAGTGAACAAACAGCACCATAAAGATTTTTACGGCATTTATTTAAGGGTACCAAGAGGAAGACAATTTTTGAAAGTAAGCAATAAGAAGTCGTGTTTCCAGTTTGCCACAATCCATGTATGAGGCCCAGCAAACGCAGGGAAGGTTTTACATGAGACCAAAATAAACCTTTTGGCAAAATAATGTTTGGAGGAGAACTAACAATCACCCTGAAAACTATGAGGCTGGCATTCTCATTGTTTTGGAATTTATATTAGTTTAACACTCAAAGGACGAATAATTGTCAAATCACTGCAAACCGTAATGACATGCTGAGTACATAGTACAATCATCTGAATCTGTAGTGGAAATATCCAAGACTTGCAGGATACCGGCCCCTGATAACTGGACTCGGAAGCCCCTGATCTACATCAAAGCATATTCATATTCATGCAGTAGTCTAAATCCAGGTGAGATTCTGCAGTTCACAGACGCTCTCCAGCCAAACTGACTGAGATTGAGCCACTTGTAAATGCACTGACTGCAGTGAAAAGTGGATCTACAAAGCACTAAATAACGGGGCCATAAAAACAAAAAACACTTTGTATTTTTCTTTCACATCTAAATCACGCACCATTTTGTGTCAGTCTATCACATAAGTGTTTTGTTATTGTAGCTTTAATTTTGTGATAAATTCTAAACAGCTTCAAGGAGTAGGGATATTTTCCAAGGCACTGGACAATTATTCTGGCACCTTCTAGGAAGATAAACATTACAATTCCTCGCTTTGTGTAAATGCACATAGATGAACATAAATCTGCCTATGCTTAATTTTTTTGTCCACTTGTGATTGTAGGCTCTCGATGTACTGCATCTATGCTGTGGGTTTTCTCCTGCAGAAATGTCGCCAGTGAATCCAGGACGGGCATATGGAGCACACTCCAGGACGATCATGCATCAATGTGCGTAGGTGAAGAATTGCTCATGAACCAGCCAAGCAGAAACACACACTTAACTCAGCAGCCATAGCCATGCTGAACAGCAACATACACACACAGGCGAATGTGATACACGTCTCGGTCATTTAAATCAGCGCTAGAGAAAATGTTGAATAATCTCGTATGTTCTCAATCAATTTAATGCATAATCTAAGCTCTGATTTAGCAAGAAGTAAATTGTCCCTTCAAGAAATAAAAGTATTGGGGGTGGGGAGATTATTTATGAGTGGATGCAGTGAGTGGTATTATTATTTCTGCCTTCCAGATAAATGACCACAAGTATGCCGGTGTTTGCAATACTTTTCCAGCTCTCATTTACAGTCGACTGCAAGATATCAGCAGTGTAAAAGTCAGCTTTTAATGTGGACATTTAAAAAAAAAAAAAAAAACTGTTCTGGACATAAAGTACAGAAAATGTTCTCACTGTTCTTTGCAAGTGAAGATGCGATGGTGAATATTTAAAATAAAAAGCATGGAAGCAGCAACTGAGGCGTGCCCAAGTTAAAATACATGGCGAGCTTTCAGCTTGTTTCTCTGTAAGCAATGCCAGCTAGAAACATGACAACAAGCTGTGGAGGTAGTAGGAGGCGAGCGGGCGACTGCTTGCCTTCCACTGAGCACTGGCGTCCCGTTTGGTAAGGGGTGCCGTTGTGCATCTGGAGCTGCAGCTCCCCCCTTGGATCAGGGAAGGTGTGCATTGTGGCAGAAGTAGGCAGTGATGAGCCATGGTGTGTCTTTATATGAACCTTAAGGTAGGATGCAGTAGAGAAACCTGAGGCCAAAAACACATAAAGAACAAGGCAGTTGCTCGATACAGTCAAAGCCTTGGCTATAAGAGAGGTTCCTTCAGCAACAGCAAGCTAGCTTCTTGATTTGTGGGTCTGGAATAACTCCAAACTTCAACAATGGTTCAAACCGACAACTGAAAACAACAAACCTCCAGCCACCAAACCTAAATAAGTCACCAACACAAAGCTACGGAGCTCTGCTTCTGTCTGCAACATACAGTGCCCAGCAAAAGGATTTACATTCCATCACAATACAACCACAAACTTGTATATTGACTTGTATTTAATACAGATTTTATCCAACAGACCAGTACAAAGTACTGCATTATTGTGACGTGGAAAAAAAAGAAGTGAACTGGTTGGTGAAACTGTTTATATGCAGCAAGAAGGTCTTGGGTTTGAATCCCAGTCTGCAGTTTGCATAAACTAAATAAATTGTGGTTGTAAATGGAAAATAAATGTAGCAAAGTTCATGACATTGTAACCAACTATCCTCCAAGCAACACATGACATTGTTAACTTACATCTCAACCCTATGAATAAATAAAATGCACTAAGAAACAAAATAAGTCATAATAAAACCTATAATCCAACTAAGCAAATTGTCTGGGAGTGACGACAACACTCTGAGCTCACAGAAGGTGAGGAGTATGGAACTCCAACAACAAATGCAAAGGTGGATCCAGTTTCCTTGATGTTTTTTTTTTCCAAATAATCTTATACAGTCAGATTTTATGAAAAGTCTCTGAAGAAAATTCTGTGGCATTCATGATTACTACAGACTCAGACACAAAAAAGTCCATCATGAATCAGACAAGGAGAACTCGTGCAACTTCTGCCTGAGCCCTAGAAAGAACGTATCAAGTTTGCACCACAGTGAGGAGTCATTTGACAAGAGCCTTCAATGTGTATTTTTAGACATTTGATTAATTTTAGCTCTGATAACCTGGAGACAAAACACAGTCTATTTCTGGAACAAGTGAATAAAACACCTTTGAGCAGTTCCTTCTCCATATTTAGTCCAACAAGTCGACGTAAATCTGAATTCTCGTCGACAAAATAGATAAAGCGCAACTCAGATTTGCAACTGTTCAAGGTTTTCGTAGCAGTTACCTTTATTGCAAATGCCACAGTAGTTGTGAGTTCCCTCGCTGTGTTTCTTTAGGTGGTCCGTCATGTATGCGGCTCGCAGGAACTTGCCACAAACTTTGCAGGGAATTTTGTCCTCGTGGCACGCGAGGTGCGACCGGAGGCGATCTCTTGTCGCGAAGGAGGCGTTACAAATCTGAAGCACACAGAGATGCAAACATAAACACTCACATGTCGCCTTTTAAACTCAAAGGTTTTACGTTAAGTGCTGATGATTACCTGGCACTTGTGGGGTCTCTCTGTCGTGTGCACTTGTTTAATGTGTCCATTCAGGTGGTCAGGTCTGTAAGCAAAGTGCAAAAAATATGAAACTAGTATGATTTTTACTGCAAAAACAGCATCAATTGTTGAAGATTACAATGACATCAACAATAAATGTTAAATGCAATTTGCACAGGATTGTGTTTTCTCCACAGGAGCTGATGAATTTCTACACCCCAATTAAATTTATTGTAAACCACAGATCAACTTCAAATACAAGAAACAAGTCTCCTGAGTTACAGCAGGTTTCCGATCTGAAAAGTAATCTTACGACATAATTTGGAGATAAAAATCCATGCTCTTCTCACACTGTAGAGTATATTAATTCAATACTTTGCAAGGGGTTCCTTAATATTAACTACTGGATGATGGCATGGAGGCCGTCTCCCTGTTGCTTTTGCACCTTTTCCTTCCACTAAACTTTATATTATTATGCATGATATCAAGATCATGTGGTTATTCCATGTGGAGGCTTGTCAGTGACTGGAATTGGGCTATTTTTTTTTTTTTTTATTAATTTACAACACTTTACCCGGCCCAGGTTCTTGGTTGTATAAACATTCAATTCTCTAGGAACCAGCAGCAGCTGTTCTCACCGTGGGGTCCAACTCACCTGGAGAAACCCTTCCCACAGCTTTGGCACACATACGGTTTGCCAACCGAGCCGTCGTGGGACCGAACATGGTACGACATCCGGTCCTTGCGCTTGAACCGCAGCCCGCACACGGGACACGCGTACGGCTTCTCCCCGGAGTGGGACAGCTTGTGTCGGTTCAGGTGATACACGTCCCGGAAAACTTTCCCGCAAATGTCACAACCCACATGCCGCCTGGTCCGCTCCCGCTTGCGGTTGTTGTCCAGCGCCAGTCCTCCGGGTAGCTGCACCCCGTTTTCCAGCAGCCCGGACTGCGATAGTAAAGACAGACCCCCCGGAGCTGACAGGCCGTCTCCGAGGCTGTGGACGCCCCCGGTGGAGGCTCCGTGTTGCGCTTCGTGGTTTTTTAACCGAGACGCTTCTGTGAACGCTTTCCCGCAGGCCCCACAGGGGAACAGCTGTCCGTTGTCCTTCTGGTTAATGTGATTAAAGTGGACAGTCTCTTTCTTCGGTCTCCCTCTTCCTCGTTTGGATCCAGGCGAGCCAGCGTCGTGATGAAACATGCTCCCCGTGATTTCCGCCGACGGGGACATAGAAAGTCCTTCGACAGGCTCCAACATCGGCACTGACGACTCGCAGCCGTCCTCCAGCAGCACTGCTGGCGTGTCTCCGCTCTGGTCCAAATGCATCTGCGTGCTGTTCACAAAGCCTTGGCCGTTTAACAATATACCCGTTCCGTTTACCAGTTCCGGCGGAGCCACGGGGAAACCCAGCTCCGTGGCCCCCGCGGCCTGGAAGAGGCTGGCCTCTCCTCCCCGGGTGGTTGGGACGAGGATCTGGACGTTGGACTGCTTGATGACCTCCTGACATATCTCGATGACGGACCGCATCAGCAGAAACTTGGCAGCCGTCATCAACTCCGGGAAGCACTCCAGCCGAACCACGATCCTGGAGGTGTAAGCGAAGTCCAGGATGTCTTTGAAAACTTTCGGGCTGATCGTGTGCATCTCTAGCTCCTTGGCGTCGCCCTCGCCCTCTGTCTGACGGCCGAACACCGACTCGAAGTACTCGCTGCAGGCGGCCAGCACCGCTTTGTGAGCGGGGAAGCTCTCCTCGCCGACGCGCAGGATCACGTCGCAGAACCTGCCTCCATCTTTCCTCTGAACGTTGAGGTTGTGTAGCATCTCCGCGCTGTGCTTGCTCACCTGGTAGGTGTACGAAGAGGTCCAAGACGGCTCCGCTACCTTCTCCATACCGAATTCATCAAACAACAATGGTCGTTGGCGTCGACCGACGGAGAACTGACAGATTACGCTTTTACGGTCTCGCTCCACCTAGGACAGCTAGCTAGAAAAGCCCGAACCAGCCGCCCCTCCCGTCGCTTTAGCATCTACCGTTAAACGTTAGCAGCAGCAGGGGAAAAATGGCAGCCCCCCAGCTTCCTGTGAACTTTGGCCCTGCTTTCTTAAAGGGTGGGGGGTCGCTCTTGTTTGGTTTATAAATGCTCGTGTAGTTTTATACTAGATAAAAATGTTTTCTGAGTTCAAGGTTGGTTGCTTCTAGGCGTTGCACCGCGGGGGAGTTTTAATGTTTTTCAGGTTAAACATTAACACGCAGGTCTCTGTTCTTCCTGTGTTTTTTAAAGCACCTCCCCCAACCAAACTGACCCCCCTCCTTCTGTCTCTACAGACGCCTTCAAAATGAACACTGTATCCAATTAAAGCACATAGGAAAGATGGTGAAAATAAACATGCTCACATTTGCACTTAAATAGCAACATATGTATGTTATAGAGTTTACATTTTAAGTTTATATTATGCAAGTGGTTCCTGAAGGTTGGCATGATATTAGTGTGGGACTGGGGATGATCTTAAAATTTTATTCAAAAATACTTTAATGCCAAAGGGAAATTAAACACAACTCGTTTTTTCAAATAAATGAAAATGCGTTGTTGATTGTGGGCAGGACGGATCTCCTGTAGCGGACCTTACGTCTCTGAAAGCACTTTGTAAGCATGTTCATAACTGTTAAAATTTAAAAAAAAAAAAAATGAATAAAATGTGATTGAACTACGGTAATGCAAAAAATAAATAAATAACCCAACAAGTATTGCGTAATTTCCAATGTTTTCTCAAGTTAATCAAGAATAGATCATGTCTCAACAATGGCTTAGTGACCCTTTGAGGCTGATATAATTGGTGCTGTACCTAGTCTATTCTTGAATTGATTTCAATCTGACCACAAGGTTTATTTTTGAAATCAGCCTACTTCATATAGTTGAAAAGGTTCTGTTCAAGTTTTACTATTTCCTTTTATGGGCCCAGCAGTAACCATAGGCATGTCTAGAGAACTTACAAGGTGTTAAGTGGATTAAACAGGGGGGTGAATTATTTTTCCATTTTGGGCCAGGTTGGGTTTCAATAGCTTTTTATCCCCAAATAAAACAATTTGAAAACATCTTTGTGTTTATTGTGATCTGATATAAATGTTTGATCTGAAAATATTAAACATAAGTTTATGTGGTTAAATATAACCCGATACTGCTTGCCGGCTCTGTATAAATCAAATTTCCATTGCTGATACACACCTATATGAAGAACCCTCAACTCAACCCTCAAGTTTCAGTAACAAGATTTAAATCGGATTGCTGACAAGTGTTGACAAGTTTTAGATAACTGTTGAAAGCCCCATTTTCAAAAATGGTTTAATTAAAATATTTCTGGCTGGAAGTGGATAACATTTAATGGTCCAAGCACACAATAAGCCAGTTTCAGAAGCAGAATAATTTCAAAGGTTTGAGAGGAAGGGCTTCTCTGCATCATGCAGCTTGCTGTGTCACAGCAAAGTACCATCTGTAATCCTTAGCTCAAACTGAATAAACCAGTCAACTTCACTGTAGACAAATAGATGTTTGAACAAGTACAGTTCAAGCCCTTTGATTTGAAGTCAAGACTCAAGGGATTATCTGAAAATGTACAAACACATATACATACACACACACATATATATATATATAAAAAAAAAACATTTACAAGTTTTTTTTACTCAAGTTTTTATTTATTAATTCTATTTGTGCTCCTTATAACTTAATAGCACATAAACTGAATCCCAAACACCCTCAAATGTCAGTGTGAGCAGTGTTGAATTCTTGTGACACTGGACTGGAGAATAAAGTGGAAGAAATTAAAGGGAAACAGGGAGTGAGGGGGGAAAGTCCAAATAAAGAAAACAAAAACAGAAAGGCACCACCAGCTTGTTGCATCCTCCATCAGTGTCATGCTATACTTAACCTCTTCAGGGAAATAGCCACTAATGACACCTCAAAATATGGTGGAGTGTGCACCAAGTAACTCACTTCTCCCCCAACAGTGACCCTCTCATTATCGCAGGGGGAGGAGGTTAAGGTGGACAATAGAAAGGAATGCTACTAGATTCGTTTCCCAATTCAAGTTCAACAACAGGACTATTTCACACCTCCCAAGATCAGGAGGGGAAAAAAGAACCAAAACAAAAAAAACTACAGCTATATACACAGAATAAGATTCTCTCATGGTCTGTACAATTGAGCCTTTACATTATTTACTTATAGAAAAAAAAAAGCTAGCAACATAAACCTCCACTCATCTGTTCAAACAAAACATTGTTACAATGTCCCACTACGCACCATCTTTCAAATTAAAGTTCACATTGTCATGGTAAGCAGGAGGTGGCGATGGGCAGAGGGAAAACTCACTTTCCAGCTAATAATGCATTTTCATTATGGGTGGAACTCCAATTCATCCACACTGATGACTTTAGCCGGCATGGAGGGCAGTGGCTGCTCTAGCATGTCCGAGCCAAACCACTTAGCCAGGCCCAGAGGGGGGCTGGCCCCATGTCGCTGGGAACCGTTTGTCCGGTGGAGGCCTTGGTTCTGAGACGGAGCGCCTGGTACACCGGGATGCACTGCAACAAGGAGAAAAGAATTTAATGCTTTAGAGCTTCACGTTTTGTAGTCTTTCAGAAAACTGTAGCTCCAAAAGCCAGAGAATCTTGGACACATACGACCTCTTAACTTACTTGGTCTCTGCCCCTGAAGCTGCTGCTGCATGACCGCTAACTGCATGGGAGTATTTGCTCTGGGAGGTAGAAGTCCTGTTGCACTCAGTGGGTACAGTGGCTGTCCCAGCAGGGCTGGTGGCAAGCCTTGAAGTTGTGCAAGGTCAACATGTGGTGGAAACATACCTTGTGAGTACAAGCAAAAGCAGTTCATAAACATCAAGTCCAAAAGTGATTGAACAGAAATAAGACCAGTGTTGGCCCGGAAGAAACCACTAACCTGCTTGCATGAGGGCAGGTCCGAGCTGCTGGGGCGGGATCCCCTGTGCTAACATTCTCTGAACCACGTTTGGGTGGAGCTGAGGAGGGGGGCGCACCATGGGGACATGGGACAGCAGTGGTACCGGGTAGATTGGACGAGGGAAGGATGAAGAAGGACCTGGAGGTGCCATTGGAGTCATGTGGTGTCCGCTGGAACCAGGTCTCAGACGCTCCTGGTCTTTACTTTGCATGGTTTGAGGACTTATCTTTGCTCCCACAGACTGCGAGACATTTACGTTCATTGACCCCAGCAAGTGGTTTGGAGAGCTACTGTCTGAAAGCACAGAAAAACCCTAAGCATCACATCACCGTTAGTAGGACAAAGCGTAGGCAAGCAGCTGCTCTGTACCATCTTGTGAGTTTGTGGTCGCTTCCTCTTTAGTCTCTGGACGACTCGACTGTTCGTCCTTGCTTTTCTCTTTCGTTGCGTACATTTTACGGATCACAGATGTGGGTGTAAACGATGGGGATAACTGCAATTGAAATGCATAGAATAAAGTAAAATTACGAGCACATACTTTTCATTGATTTAGAAGCAATTGGAAAGAAAAAGGTTTTTATAGAAAAGTTTATGCTCACCATGCTAGTGACTGCATTTCCTGGGGAGGTTCTTCCAGCAGGCTGAGGTCCAGGGGAGCGATTTACCCGCTGAGGCCTATTGATCATGCAGTCATACATTGCATTTACAAATTAGGAAAGTTTATTTTAATTTTGAACTACAATGCTCTCAGTCAATCCAAATCATTAATGAACTTGAAACCTTTATATTTGACCAAGTAAAATGGAGATTTATATTCAGAGAGGTGTATTGGTTTTCCTTTTAAAAAGCTCTGGCTTAACAAGGGTCAACGATAAGATGAGGGGCAGACGAAGAAGGTTATTCTTCCACTTTTAAGATGTTCTTCATCTGACCTCCACTTTATTGTTGGACATCCAAGACAGGTTACGGTTCTGAAATGTGACGGGACCAGAGGAGAATGGGCTCATTGTAGTTTTGGGTTTATTCTTCCTTAATCTTTGTGGGGGGATTTTTTTTGCCCTCAACACATTTGAAATGCTGTTCACCATTTGCAACAAATATATTTCTGGGATCACACCATAATGTCTTGGTGAGCTGCATTTCTCTGAAAAATCTTTCCTTTTTCTACATTACAGAATCAGTTAAAGACTTTTTTAGTGGCCTAATTAAGTGTATTTGCTACAGAGCGAAATATTTAAGAGGATTACAATCACTTTAGGTTAACCCCCCCACACACACCTAGTAAAATCACTGATTCAAGCTAAATTAAAATACTTGCCTATTTCTGAAGGATCTGTCCTGCAGGTGTTTGTTGTAGCCTGACTGAAATGAAGGGTGGCCATGGAGAGCAAGGTCCTGCTGGAGAGTTAGGACTTCCAGATCAGCTTGATTTACAGGTAGTGAGAGCGCCCTCATCTGGGGAAACAAGTTATATAACCCAATCTTTAAAAAAAAAACAAAGCTATCACACAATATGGAGACTTTGTTGACAAGGTGACTTTGTTGTGAGGAGATTTATATGGCAAAGGTTAAAGTGATTCTGATTTTATAAAACAGATCAATAATGGAAGCGAGTCAACTTCAATAAAAAGCCACTTAAACAAAAACAAGTCCAAAATTAAAACCAAGATGATTGGAATACTACAACCAATGAAAGCCTTTTAAAGTTCTTAGAGAAACCTGTTCCACGCCTCCTAGTATAAAGCGAAGTTTCATAAACTCTAAACTTATGTCTATGAATCCCAAACTCCTGCAACCAGAACAACCAACCTGCTGCTGAGAAGGACTGATGGACCTATGGATGTCAAACTGTTCTGGTAGAAGAGACTGAGGACCAGCTGGAAATCCTTCAGAAAGTATTAAAACAAAATTGTGTCCAGTTTAGTCGAAGAAAACATTTAATAAAACCACAACAAGTAAGCCTGAATAATTATTTAGAACACCAACCTTAGAAAGTACAAGTAATGTCAGTCTGTCTTTTTAGACTTACCTGTAGCAGGTGGCATTCTGTTATTGAAGTAGTCAGGTGAGGGGGCCCGTTGCGGAAACAGAGGGGGTGAGGGGCCCTTGTGTAGTAAACCATGCAGAGGGCCAGAAGTCACAGAGGGCTCAGAGTTTCCCAACAGACCGCCTAAAGGAGTTGGGGAGCTGCTACGAACACCAAGGAGCGCCTACAGAGAGATCCGAGTGATGTTACACTTTAGTTCAACAGATACATTGGTCAGTGGGTTAACACCCACTGACCAATCTGTCCTAGATCAAGACTGTCTCACATTAGCCAAATAAAGGATGTAAAATAGTGTACAAGAGCAACATGATTCCTCTTCAGACTCAGCACATATGCAGTAAGCATGCATTTTTCTTCTCCTGAAGATCTCTGCACTGTGAAAGTTTCGCCAACAACTCCAATGAACTGAGAATAATCTCCCCCATGTTTTGATAATTCGGCTTGTAAAATATTTTCTTGCACAGTTTATAAAGGAATAATATCACAATCCCTCTAGTCAGATGCATTTTGCAGTTTAACACCATCACAGCCCTCTCTAAGTTTTGCCCAATATTAAACTACAATAATCTGTATTTGGGAGGATTTGAGACTTTATGTTAGTCCAAAACATGCATGATCAACCTTACAGGGAGGATTGCACACACACCTGAAATATGTTTTTCTGTTGCTGAGGAGGTACACGATCAGGGAGAGGCACCACACTTGGATCCGAAGGTTGCTGCAACATACAGAGGATTAAAGTTGCGTTGCCACATTTTCCCCTCATTACGCAAAACAAATCACCACATCCATAGGTCACACCACAGTGGGCCTGTTTGAATATGGGAGGTCTAAGCAGCTACCATCAGATAAATGTGTAATATTTGAACATTTGAGATGAATTCTCACTTAAACCTCCCAAACAGAAGAACAGGCCCACAGAAATGAGTGAACACACGTGAAGCCGAGTCAACAGTCCCTTATGCAAGTCGCCAAAGCTCTTAAATTATATTTAATTAAAGAGTAATTTTTCCCATGGCCTTTTACATTACTCTTATTCGTTTTAAACTTAATCTCATGTTCAAAACAACTTTCACAAAGAACTGCAGTGATGAAAATTACACAGCAGGTAATCTCCAGAATGGTTCAAATTTATGCCCACCATCTTTAAAAGCTTTTAACAAAGTTCTGTGATTTTAGCTTGAAAGCAATTCTGCAGCTGCACTGGGTCAGGCTACATCTACTGCAAAACTAGTGGTAGACATGCAGTACGGAGCTGGTAGAAAACACAAGAGATGTACTTACATTGTTTGTGTTGGGTTTGGGGTGAGTTGGCAGAGTTCCACTTGCCTTCATGCTGCTGACCAGTTTATTAAAAGCAGACATGTCCGTGTCACGGGATCGCGGCTGGCTAACACAGCAGCCGGTTAAAGCCTCCTCCAGATGCTCGGCCATGAAGGGCGTGCCGTTCCTCTTCTGTGGAGGAGACACCTTCTGCATGTGAGGCTCCGAGCCGAGCTTCATTCCCTTCATCTTCCCTTCAACTTCTTCCAGAGAGAGCACCACCCCTGAGTTAGCTGAGGACATACAGGGAGGAAAACAAAAACAAACCTGGTTTAAAAATCTGAAAAATAAAAATAGGCAGTTTCGACTATTGGCAACTAGATTAATATAAATTTATGAGGAAGTTCAAAGTAGTCTTGACTGAGTTCACATTTCCAAATTTAACTGTGTGCTAGAGGGCATGGGCTGGTATAAAGTCCTTTTAGTTAGATGTGAAAGCTGGAGGCTTCTTTTGGCTGTTTGGAGCAGAATAATTGCATCACCGACCTCCTCAGGGTTAAAGTTATGATGCTGACAAAAATACAAATGCTTTAAAATATGTTCAGCCACAAAAAGGAAAAAAAAAAAAAAAAAAAAAAGAGAAGTTTCACCAACTTATTACCCATCCTGGATCAACCAGACATTGTGATTTTGAAGTTTTGGCAAGAAAAAAAAAAAAAAAAAAAAACCTTCAAATGTTCTCAAAATTTTAGAATTTCTCCATTTTCAATTGGTAAATTGTTTTCTTATGTACAATGCCTGCACTAAAATGGGGAGTAAAAATAAAAACACTATTGAATTTGCTATAACAAAAACTAATCAGACCTTGTAAATGGGATTTAGTCACCAAGACTAGCATATAGATTAAAAAACTAGTACTGCAAAAAATTAAAATCAAGATAATAGTTTTTATATTTACAAGTGAAATCATCACTTAAAAGAGATTCAGTCACATGAGGTCACTGTTTGGAAACCGGCTTTATTTTCAACAGTTCCATGTTTAGACAGCACCGCCATGACACCTTGAACCGGCTGTAGTTGTCATGCCAGGCCACTATATGGCGTTGTGATTTTAGGATGTTATTGAAACGTGCATTTCCTAGCTGCCATCTCAGAAAACAGTGACAAGCCTCAGATAAACCAAGTACTCATCTAACAAATATTCCTCATCAGACGTTCTGTTAAACTGAACAGGATAAGTAGTGCACACAGTACAACTTTATCCACCATTGCTTTCGCCTGTACAGAGAAAAAAAAACCCTGCAGCTGTGTGTACATGTGTAATTTCACACCTCTGCAAAGGGTGATCACAAAAAATTTCACCATCACCTTGTTTCAAAGCACCAGACGATGTCAGAGGCGCCGATCGCTCCGATTGTTGTGAGCAGCTGGATCACAACAAAAACGTTACGGCTTCACTAAAAACCAGCTCCGTGTAATCAGTGCCACCGTTTCTGCTCCAATATGCAGTCGTATTGGAGCAGTCTCCCAGCTAAGCTAATCTAACTCCGGCACATGGAAAAATTTTAACAATTGAAAGCATGCAATTTTGCAATTTGTATTTCTTTCAAACAGCAACGCTGAAGAATGCTCGCCGAGCCGTTACTCACTGCTTTCTCGTAGCCGAGCTTTGTTGACCGACAGCGTGGACAGAAGGGGCTTCAGGTCTATTTTGGCATTGTGCAGCAGCTCCAAGATGTCCACTTTTTCCTTGCCCTCTGATGACTGAATGGGTGTGAAGTATGACGCAGGGCCTTGGCTCGTAGATGAGCAGCGTGGGTCAAATCCTTTAAAGAGATGCAGACCAGAACAAATTAGCTTCCTTTAGATGCAGACTGGTTCTAACATTTACTCTGATGGTTAAATTCAGTAAAACTATGGATCCACAATGAGAAAACAACTGGTGTCCAACATTTCTACTTTTGCAAATAAGGTGACATGGATGTAAACAGCACAAACAAAATGTCTTCAGCTTCCACTTGCTTTACCAATAATCTGGATGCAGCTGTCAGAATGGTCAAGTTTTATTTGTCAGCAGCTCAGTAAATTTACTCCACTAGGGGATTTGTTAATTAGAGATCATAACCACACAGTTAAAATAAACCACACTGGGGTGATCAAATCACTTGCCTGCAAGTTTTTCCAGTTCCTCATGAGGGGTGGACCTCAAACTGCTGGACCGGCTGCCTGATGGGCTCAGGGTGTTAGAAAACCACTGACTGAAGCGGCTCGCTGACACGGGGCCTTCTCCCAAAACGTCCTCTATCATCTGAAGACAGAAATGGGAAGCCTTTCATGCAGAGAAAAGACGACACACTAAAGAGTGCAAAACAAAATGTGAAACTTACATTTAGTGTGTTTTCCATCAAGCTAGCAGCAAAAGTGCCAGGATACGGGGCAGGCACTGTCACTGAATGAACTGCTTAGCATGCAGCTCTGATTTTATCGCTACAGAGCAGCTTTAATTTAAAACATGTTCTAAAACAGAGGTACGATGGGCATAAATTTGGAATGGTGACACCTTTAAAGCCTCATTAACCACATGAAACAACCCAAAAATCACCATTTAGTGAGTCACCATAGATAAGATCAAGGTCAGTGAGATCAAGCCAGAGCAGCAGACATAATCTTGAGCTGACACATTTGATGCTTTAAAAAAAAAAAAAAAAAACACAACTTCTTTGACTGGAAGATCGACATATAATGCAATTGAAGCAAAACTGCCACAAGTGTCAAACGACAGATTCTGGCTTGAAAAACCTCGACTTAAAAATACTGTAGAACAGGAAACCAGATCCAGTAAGATGGCTGCAGAAACACCCCTTATGTGACATCATTACCTTGATAAGAAAAGTGCCCCCAGTACTTACAGAGGCCAATGCCGGCATGGTTTTCTCCAAGTTGAAAAATTCGTTGAAGTCAAAGTCTCCAACTGACTGGTCTGGAAGAAGATCTGGATGGGGAACTTCTTGATCAGCCTGCAAAGCCACATTTTGCTCCTCGGCTAGTTCACCATTGCATTCCACTGCTGCA
Organism: Brachyrhaphis roseni; assembly: GCA_903066815.1. Taxonomy (NCBI): domain Eukaryota; kingdom Metazoa; phylum Chordata; class Actinopteri; order Cyprinodontiformes; family Poeciliidae; genus Brachyrhaphis; species Brachyrhaphis roseni. The sequence continues at coordinate 168,383 of CAEFZY010038802.1, forward strand.
CGCAAAAACATTTGACAAGACAGTCAGACCCATGTTACCATGCCGTAGCTTCCCCATGTGGTGTTAAAATTCAAGAAAGCAGGGCTTGACGTGCCTTCCTTCACAGAGTCCGTTCGCTTCCTTGATCGCTTTGTTTTGCGTCTGTCCTCCTCCAGAATTTTGTCGTCAAATCCGATTAGTTCAATGGTCTCTGACTGGCTGGTGGGACCGGCTGAGAACCATTCCGGCTCCTCCTCTGCGTACGAGTCGTTTCTTCTTCTTTCACTGAACACACGCTTGTCACCATATTCCCTCTGCAAGACATAACGCATTCAGAATCACAAGGTTCTCACAAGTTAGTCATGCAAATAACCAGGCAAAAAAACAAAAATAGACAATTATGAACTATGCGCCTTAATCATACCTGTGGGTAAAAATGCAAGTCAGATAGATTGAAATGAAGGAAGAAGAACCACAAACCCTGAATCTTTTATCTTTGAAGTCTCTCTCCCGCTCCCTCTCCTTCTCTGGACGAGCTTCTCTCTCAAAGACTCGAGCAGGGATGATGCGCCCACTGCCAATTCTGCGGGCTCCTCCGAGACGGAGTGTCTCGTTTTCCTTATTTTCCAGCGGGCTTATTGGGCGCCGGGTGTTTGATGCGGGTACAGCATTGCCTTGACAACCACCGCCAAAGCTTCGTCGCTGTGGGCTCAGCACAACATCCAGGTCATCCTCCTTTAACCGTTCACGGGGATCTAAATTAATGGGGGAAGAGGGAAAAAAAAAAAAAAAAAAAAAAAAGCACACACTCCAAGTTAATCTAGATTTAAATACAAATACAATATTCACATTGAAGTAGAAGTGGTTAACAACCTTAACCTTTTTGAAGGCTAAACAGATTTTCATCATTATAATCCAGATTGAATAAACTGTGATTGTTTTGTACAAAAATATGAAATATTATAAAATAAACTAGTTTCAAAAATCTGTGCATGTTTAAAACCAAAGAAAGATGATAAGACCCAATACTTCAGAAACTAATGATACACCAATTAGTCAAATAAGGCACTTATTTACCTGGGATTCTGCGTTTTAAATGAACTCTGTCATCCATGTAGTCCTTCTTATAGCCTTCGATTGGGGAGTTTCTCTCTGAGGTCGGGTACAGGGAGGCATGCCATTTCTCTGGGTCCCAGACACCATCACTGGATCAAGAAACAATTAGAACATTAAAAGGTGACGGACTGAAAGCCAACGTTATCAAAAATATTGGAAAAACCCATTTACAGGAAGTCTGTATGTAAATGTAGATAGTTCAGGTTTAATGCAAATTCAGCACAAAAAAACAAACAAAAAAAAAAAACATGGCAATAAAGTATGAGACATGTTAAGTTTGATCAAAATTTAATTCAAAGTCAAACCGGAAATGCATGATTACACAGAACTTTGGAATTACTGTTAAACATTTTAGATCAATAAAAATGTTACTTTGTGAAACAAAGAAGAGTGAAATTAGTGACTTTCAGTTTGCAGGTCAATTTTAAAAGATTTGTCAAGTGGACTAAAATAGGATAGGCCATAACTTGTGAATTCATATAAAGAGCTGTTCTCAAATGCTGTCTGAATTATTAAGGAGAAAGATCAAATAGCATTATATTTTTATTTGCACATCTCAGAAATAATGTGTATTTTTTTATTACACATTTTACACATTTTCATACTTTGGATGAAGTCTGCATCTAAAAGAACAACTAAAAGGAAATTTTCAAAAAAAGGAATGGAGGAGTTTCATAGAAGAGCCTCTAGGCTTGATCTGAAAGGAGCCATCACATGTACACTTTTGACTTGATAACACTTCACCGTAACCATTTAAAAATCTTTAAAAAAACTCAAGAAATTGTATATATTGCACAGTTACAGCCATTTCTTAAACCCAAGTGTTATTTTTAAGCCATCACCATTTATATCATTGAATTAATATTTTCAATAAAAGTAGTAAAGACACTGCAGTGCAACTAATGTTTTATAATTCAAGTAGCACATTTTTTTTCCCCCTTTTGAAGCCACAATTTAAAACAAAAGTATCCTATTTAGAAGGCAATGACCTGTTGAAAAAGCCTGTGCGGTTGAAAAAAGAAAAAAAACTCAACACCAGATTGAGCTGAGAGTTATGTGGCCAGCTAATAGATTTGAAACATCACAAACCAAAAGTTTTCTAAATGTAACCAAGCATTTACTTATCGTTTCTTTTATGGAGAGATTTATTTTCCCCATTACTTTCTGACAGCAATAAGAAATTTGCTCCAGGGCAGGCTGAAGAACAAGCCTATTCAAAGCATGGTACGTGTCTGTACAGTTTTGTTTCCTGGCCTTGAGAAACATTTGAGTCAAGGACAGTCATCCATGAGACGGTGAATAATAAAGCAGTTTGAAACTAAATGTTTGGATCATTGCTGATGAATCAAAATCAAAAGTATTCTACAAGGTTACAAACTAAGTAGTCCAGATAAAAGCTATGTTGAATGTAATCACAGTCCTTGTCAAGAATCAGGGCTGAAGTCTTGGAATGAGATTACTGAAATCAAGGTTTGCAGGTAAACAAAAAAACAAAACGCACAAAAAAAAAAAAAAAAAAAAAAATCAATTTGTCTGGATTTCTGTAAGTGCACAATTAAATGTTCATACCTGTCATATTTTTCAGAGAGACATTCAGGCCGCTCGTTAGAAATCGGCAGTTCCTTTATATCCAGAAGTTCTTCCTGAAAAAGAACAACAGTTCAGTTGTTTTAAAGTAGATCTTTGCATGATACAGTTTTGGACTCGCAGCGGACCCGTGCGTCACCTTGGTATATCTGAACGGAGTGGTGGCTCCTGTCTTTAGCTTGGGCTGGTCCACAGCTGTGTCATCATTCTTCTGCTGCTGCTCACTGGCATCTTTCTCCATGATGGAAGGCAGACAGAGTCAAACTGCTCCAAGCCCAAGAAGGTTCTGCTGGAAGACAGTTACCAACATCATCAAAGTCCTGCTACAGTTAGCAGATATGTTGCCTCCATTGAGTCTACAGGAGTCATTGTAGTTTCAACTGCTGGATTTGGGATGATTACCCAACTGGCACATTAACAAAAGCAGGATATTTTTAATGCACACTTTAATTGTCACATTTTCTATTCTGATTAAAACTATTGGGAGTTTTAACCTTTAAGAGTTAGCCAAATGTGTGAAGCCAAACAGAAGTCCCTCCTAAATGAACATTGATTCTGAATACACTGTGTGCAAAAATAATAAAATAGTTATTTTTTGGCCATACCTAAACAAAGATTGCTCCACAATCTAGAAGAGGACACTACATTTGAGCCTCAAAACCCATACAGTTTGGCAAACTGTTAAAGTTAAAACAACAAAAACTACAAATGAAAGATTCAGAATGACATGGCTGGCTTTGAAAAGGAATTCCAGTTGTTTAAGGACTCCTTCAGTGCTCTCCACTACTATTTTTAAAGCTAAAAATTAAATTTGCTTCACAAACACACTTGACCTTTTCGTTGAGAAAATGATTATTAGAAGTCCTTTAGGTGATTTATACTTATCCCAACTATAGAAAACATCTAATGAATATTCTTTTTTTTTTCTATCGCAATTTCACAAGTTTGAGAGTAAACTGAGGGACAAATTCTCCAGCCTCCCAAATGCAACCAGAAATTAAAGTTCAATCAGTAGAATCTGTGAAGGTTAATGACTTTTTTTTTGGGACTATCACCAATTCAAATGCAAGTTATGGTACATTCTGAAGCAGTGTGCAAAAAAGAATCAGTATTTATTGTGCTGGTAGAAAGTGTTCATCTTTCACAGAGACCACTATAGCAGTTACAGCAATCTTTTAAGTTGGTTTTATTCCAGATGTCTTGGCATGGTGATCTCTTTCAAGAACAGGAAGAAACTAATGGACACTGAAACAGTCAGTAAATCTGACTGGTGAATCTTTCCTTAACTCGCACAGCTGAAAATGAGCCCCATCTCAAGTGCTGACCATCGCTTCCCTCCACTGGGAATTTCACTCTCTTTCCTCTAGACCACAAATCAGTAACTTTGCCATCTAAGCACAGCCATATTTGTACTCTTCCTGAATTAAGTTTGTCAGAAGCCACAAAACCTTTATTCAATACTTGTGACCAGCAGTAATTAAATATTTTTTCCAAGACAAAAGCAGATAGCAACCAGTATATTACAGTTGTTTGAATTCATATTAGTTTTGGGGTTCTGTAGCTTGTAGGTGTTCTCTTCAAAACTATTGTCCATTATAACCATCACAATAATTATAGAAACCACAGAACGCATTTCCCCCTCAAGTTCACTCAACATTTTTGTCTTATAAGGCCAACAGGAAAGCCTACAGAGCCACCATCGAGTCTAGCAGCACAGACTTGCTGGTGCCACATCTGTATAAAGTAGGGAATAATGGACATGGTGCTTTTGTTTGATTCACTGTCTCAATTTAACCTAGGCAATTGTTTTTGTCCCTATATTTTTAACTTCATGCAACATTTATTTCTCTATGTTTGATACAATAAACTGTTCTTTTAGAGATCCACTAATTAATTTTTTATTTCAAAATCTTGCAATTTATTTTCTAGTCAACAGACAAAATCCTGGAACAATTTTAAATATTTACTACAATTTTGACCATTACTTCTCATAAGGTTCTGTCAGCAGGCAATTGTGAGCTAACAAAGTATTTAAAAAGTCACTTGGAAGAAAAACATTTGAACACTTCTAAATTATTTAGATTCATCTACCGTCAGTGAAACGTCCGTGGCGACCTCTTTTGTTGTCGATGATTGCTAATTAATGAGTAAATTGACAACAGCCAGCGCCGAGTGCCAGCGCAATCACCAGAAACGGAAAAAAGCTGGGGATAATTACCAGCCTGTAACGTCTGGACATTACAATAAATTGTTTAAGAAATTTCAACGAATAAGCAAAAATAAACCTCATCTAAAAAAAAAAACTCCTCTAAATAACAATAACCAGGAATTAGCACCCAAATAGGTTGGCCAAGTTTAACTAACGTTACACATATAATTTCTATTTAACGCAGATGGGAGTAGAAGAAAATACACATGCAGATAAATATTTCTAAAATGGATAGGTAAGAAAAAAAAAAAAAAAACTAAAGAAAAACACTTACTGGGTTTAAATTATGCGTGGATAGCTGGCTGCTCACGTTAGTTAGCTGGCTAACCAACTAGCCGGGGATAAAACCCACCCAGCGAGGACCAAATCAAGCCGGTCGGGCTATTCCGGTGGTTTTAGTCAACACACACTTCTGCAGGGGATAATTTAACGGAATAACACCGATTCAAATAAGAAAAGAATTCACACAGAAACTGTGCAGTCTCTAATTATTGTCTGTCTCTTTCTCTGTTTTCGAAGTCGTAGCAGCAATTTTCCTACAATCACCGCTTTAAGAAGGTCCTGGGAGAGATTACGTGTTGTCCGTCGCGCCTGTATAGAATTCGAGATAGTACTGTTTTAGCCTGCTTTAACTAAATTATTTTGCATATTTTTACCTGAAATATATCAATAAATATTTCCATTAAGTATGGCTTAAAGCAAATTGAATCAATAATGATGTAGCTTACAATAATTGTGAACCACGCCACAGGCAATATGTTGCACCTCTAAAGAGTTCGCTTGATTTCTTTGCCTTTGGGATCTAGTTCATAAACATCAAGATTTGGTTAAATTTCTACTAAATTATCCTACAAAAAATTACAATTAAATTAAGACATAGATTGTGATAAGTGGAATCAGTTTTTTCTATCGCTAAATTTAATAAAGGCGTAATTTGAAAGCATCTACTGTCTTCTTGGTCACCTTAACTCCTGTTTATTTTGAAGACTAATTAATTAATTCAGATCAGATCACGCAAAAAGAAGAAATATATATAAAAAACTTTTTTTTCTTACCTAAAATCTCATTCAAAATCACTACCATGTCAATAAAACATTATACCTGCTATGAAATTCTTGGATTTGGTCCCTTAAAATTGCAAAGTAATATTTTAACATTTTAGTAATTTACAGTCTAAATAAATGCATAAGCACTATGAAAGAGCATTTCCAATTAGAAACCAGAATTACATATACATAAACATAAACAACAGTAATGCTGTAGAGAAAGAACGGATAGATAAATGCTAAAATATTATTAAAGACTCTACACTAAAAAGTACTTCAACTAAAAAAAAAAAGCTGTGCTGTGGGGGGGGGGGGGGGGGGGGGGGGGGGGGGGAAATAAATGACTAACCCGAACGAGGAACAAAAAAAACAACTCTAAAAAACGTAACTCCGGTCGGTTATTTATTTATAAGAAACTGGATTTTCG